>JAUMHH010201077.1:0-13382 GCA_032359455.1 Chlamys rubida | reverse complement strand
AGTTGTTTGAAAATTCTTTAAATAGATCGTCACGAAGACATTTCCCATACACTGATTTGTTGTCAGGGGAGATAAAATGAACTACTCATTACATGCGCTAGGTGGCGTGATCATTAAGCCACTTTATTGCGTCTATTCACGCTTAATGTAAACAACAATTATAAAGTTAACACGTCTACAATATACAAATAAATAATAACTTACCTGATTTCTTTCCTCTTCCGAATACGGATCCTCCGCCGATGAATCCACCCTTTCCACCCTTTCCGCCGCCGAATCCACCGTATCCACCGCCGATTCCACCTCCATATCCACCTCCAATAACGTATCCGCCATTTCCGTATCCGCCATTTCCGTATCCACCGTAACCACCGTAACCCTTGGACACTATCACTCTCTTTCCGTAACCTCGTCCGTAACCTTTGCTTCCTCCGATACCTCCGTATCCGCCGATACCTCCTCCGATACCTCCGTATCCGCCGATACCTCCGCCGATACCTCCGTATCCGCCGATACCTCCGTATCCGCCCTGTCCGCCATAGTAAGACGATCCTCCGTATGATCCGTATCCCTGGCCGATTCCATGTCCGATTCCTTGTCCGATTCCGATTCCTTGTCCGATTCCGATTCCGTGTCCGATTCCGATTCCTCCAATGTAATCGCGATCGTCATCGTACCAGCCCTGGGCCATGGCGGCAACGAGACACACAGCAAGAACGACTAATCTCAACATGATTATGATGGTAATCTGTAGAGAAAACAAGACAGACGGTTACAGTGACATTAACGGTTTATGGCTTTTTACAAAGGTATAATAATGCAACACAAGGAAGTTGATTTCCGAGAGAAGCTGACTTAACTTACATTTAAATCTGTACTGTTTCAAACAATCTAGTTTACTCAGGTTTTATGAAGACACTCTCACAGCTTAAAGGATGTTCAATGTATAAGCAAACAATGTACAAAGATAAACTTGTATGCTTAAATCGAGAATTTGTATCTAAGAACTGGTTTTTGTACGAGATAGAAGCATATACCACTTACCTTCCTGTAGCTGGGGAATGTCTGTCAGCTCTTGATTCGTGGATGGAAACGAATAACAACAGTTGAGAATATGGCCTCTTATATACCGATCCTGTAGTTATGCAGCGAGCCATTTTTCAATAAAACTTACATATATTCGCAATAACATGCTTGTAACTTCCGTTACGTAACCACCTCCGGGGGACAGCACCTATTGTCCTGATGTGCGCTCATATGACAAGATGGTCATCGAGGGGCCGAAATAAGGTTCAACAGGACTAAGACAGGCGAGCGGACACTTCTTGTCATTCGATTAATTAATAGCAATATACATGTAATTAGTGTTTGTCAGTTATGACAGACTAACGTTCGCTACTCGCTCTGCGTCATTGTAGCTCGGTCTTAGTTGCATCAGGTATGGAATAACAAACTTTGTGAAAGGTCATGCAAGGGCCATAATATTATAACACATGTATGACGCAAAACAGGAAAACACGCCAGTCCCCATTTTTTCTGAAAGCATTCCAGACCCCTAATTAATGGTTAATTAATAAATGCCAGTATCAATTATTATCGGCGAATTTTTGGTGTCAAGATTATGCTACAGTGTATCGTGTGTACCCAGCTTGAAACCAGACCACCCGATTTATAGCAATGGGAACGTCGCACAAAATTGAGTAGGCAATTATACAGGAAAACGATTTTGCGCAATTATCATTTTAATCAGTTTTTCGGAAAACATGATAATGAAGTTACAGACTTTTCCTGAACAAAAATATAACATACGCACATAGCCATAATTCTAGAATGTTTGGCAAATACTCGTTTACGCAAGGAAAGATTCGAGGGAAAACCCACAAAAATACTGTTTTAAATAAAAACAATGAGATGTGAACTTTAAATCTAGAATCTTACGTATATTTTCTATTAATGAGCTATCAAAAACCTGTTTTATGTATAATGTCAGAATAAACTTGTATACCTGTGTTATGTTTTTCGAGCTTTTATTTATACAATTAATCTCTTACGGAACATACACCTTTTTTTTTTATTTAACCATGGAAAGTTTGTGCACGCCTACAAAGCTAATATCACTGGATGTTAGCCCTGATAAATGACTGATGTTATATTACTTAAATTATGATGTCATAGATGAAGATTAAGAATTTGATTTAAGTATAGGGTAAATTTAAGTTATCATCATACTGTCAAATGGTTTAAAATTTACTCCAAGTGACAGGAAAGGGGATCACGAGGTTTTATATATTTGGTCCCGGTACATGTATTACCAACAGTCTAAACTCTTAAGAACATTCTTAATTTAAATATTCCTAAATTTCGCACACATTCGCCAATGATCCTAGATTTAGATATGTTTTTGCAATTCACCAACTGTTTTAAGTGAAGATGTGATTTATTAACATAATATGTTGCTATTGAACCATTTTAATTAACGTTTGATGAAACATGATCCTTAAAATATAAATTGGACTGAATTGAGAATTTAAAGCATACTTAAAGTAAAGCACTTCATAGATTATAAGGCCTGGCATCACGAATATAAACGACTTCCAAACACTCATTTATAAAACGAAGTCGAGGTACTCTTAAATCGTTTACAACACATCTGTTTTAAAAGTATTAGTGTATATTCAAAATGTATTGGATGACCATGTACTATTTTCTTTCTATGTTCCCAAAAGAAGCTGACATATTATAATTAATTGATGAAACTGGCCTATCAACTCTTTCTAGTCGAAGATAAACAACAAAGTTCAGCTCTTAAATAATATTTTTCCAAACCTCACCTGATCATTCTTTTGCTGTGAAGGTTCAAATGCAGGTTTGGGTGGTGGAGGATTGCCGGAGTACCCGGTGAAAAACACCGACCTGCGGCATGTACCCGGCGTCTGTGCCTCGTAAATGTAGCCCTCGAACCCGTCACTTCATCGAATCTAGCAATACTTTTATTTTTAATTTTTATAATATTGATATATAAGTATTCGTCTTTCATCATTATGTCTGCTTTCATCGCTATCATGCTAATATGTGTATGGGCGACCATTCCACAAATTTCGTTTCATTGTGTTTATATGATCTATTCAAAGAGGTTCTTAAAACGTGGCATATGGTTAGCACATAATTTAAGTCTGTTTAATCATTCTTATGTAACATCTCTCCTGCACCCACGTGAACGAACCGCATCGAAATGAGTTGACTTTGATTATTTTGAAGCACAAGATATACATTTTAATTTCTTTTTGCATTTACAATGTAAATATAATGCAATAAATAGTTGTTGAAATAGATTTTAGAAACAACTTTCAGATTTTATATAAATCCATCTCCTGTTGAAGATATACATATGAAAGAGGACCAAAATGATGATGTATGACTATAATATTTGAGCAAGAAATAAGCAGCAATTTATATATAAATGAGTTAAGAACGGAACGAAAGGGAGGGTAGGAGAGAAAACAGAGAAAAAAGAGAGTTAACCAGATACACCCTGTGTTAAATAAAGGTAGAGATGATAACACGGAGAATGCCAAAGAACATGAGAGGTGCATGTTGAAAAAAAGAATATTTGAGCCGATAATGAAGTTATGACTGCAAATCTTGTCATACGTACACTGTACCATGACATATGTTCGTAATGCTAATAAATGAGGTATTATCTTAAGTTTATTCATATACTTAGGTCATGCGAAACTTAATTTCTCTTATAATCTCACAACAAGATGATTGTGCCTATATGGCAACGTACACACATTATAGATAAATGCTCGAGGAACCTATTTTAGCGGTATTTATATGTAAAACCAGTGGCCATGTGACCGCAATGAATACATACACTTTATATCAAGTGTCCTTCCTTGACATGTAATGTTGTTTTAAAAGACTAGACATGTTATAAATATTATTGCACTTTTCACTTTCAATGTTAATAGCATGCATATGTCTAGTGCATTCATAACGTCACAGAATGGCACATACTCTAAAGTTCATTTGTCGATTTAGGAAACATAGTCTTAATTTTCTTATTCATAATCTGCTAAAAGATATTTCCAGTGAATGTTTTTGTAATTTTAGTAGTCTCGCACGGAAACATCAATCTTGATGCCCCTCCACAGCTAGTAAAATAGAAATAAAGCTCCGCATGATATAGGTATATAAAAATGCAATTTCCTAGCGTATAGTTGCGTCGCTGAGGAGATTGACATGTCATAAGTCCTGCGAACTATTTTTTTACGAAAACATTACCTTAATGCCTCATTATTTACAACGTTAACCTCGCTATAGAACATTTTAATAACTAATGTACTCGTTCATTATATTAAAATTACATATATGAATTCCGATTTTTAATTGGGTTCTTTCAATATGACTAATCAGGGATTGGGGGGATTTAGGGGGACTATAGCCTCATTTAGGGGGCTTGAGAACTGAGTCTGAGAACTGAGCCTTGAGGGATCCCAGCTTTAAAGAAACCTATCTCCGAAAAGGAGTATCCAACTAAATGTCTGGCTATTTTGTAATCATTTTAACAAAGCATCAGTAATATCTATGGACTATAATTAACCAATAAGACTTTTGCTCCGAACCCTGTCTATCCTTTAATAAACCAACCTACACATTGAGGCATGCTTCTGTAAGACATAAGTAATATTCTTAATCTGGACAAACACAATGAAATACATCAACTGACGAACTGTGAAATTACCTGTCATGAATCCTGATTGGTGTTCATAAAACAAAGAATAATCCAGAAGACGTTTCTGACTATATTTTTAAAATGACTTTCGAGAGAAACCATTAGCTACCATAGATAACAGGGATATCGCTCTATTATTTGAAGCATCATCAACGTTTCATACAAGAGGCATAACCTTTGCTGGTCTCCGAGCTTTAGGATCAACTCCACTTTTAGGTGCAAGATTCTATAGTGACATTAAAAGTTTACCAATAGTATCCGCAGTGTAACACACGGTGACTTATACCGTTGTTTCCTGATACTTGTACAAATTCCAATATTCGTAAAATGTCTATTATCTCTGGGTGTTTGACTCTAATAGTATGGAGACGACTCTCTGTCCTGTCCTGAACAAAAGGAATTTCTATATTTTCACCATCAACTTATTAATCTCCAACACGATCTTGGATATGTAGACGAGTATTGGTGAAAGATTCAGTCAACATTTTTATGAGAGTCCAGACAATCTTTTTCTCCGTGGTGTCTACCATGCTAGGTTGTGTTTTATTTTAGAATATCGACAGACTTGCGAGATAACCTAGCTCGCGTATGTAACCTATCTTTAACTGTGATGTTTATCCTTAATTCAGAAGTCATTAAAGTTTATCACCTAGACTAACAGTAACTTAAATCTATGCTGGACATACATGTACAAGCTTTGTCAAATACAGAAACTACATATTTGGAATGAATTTGTGAAAAGTCCTTTACAGCCAATTTGTTATATATAAAAAAATATGAGTGTTATATACCTTACGTTAATACATAGGTTTCGTATTAAAACTATTCCAGCAGACGCCAAACTACGATAGTGTACATTTTTTGTCTATAGGCAGTTAAAACGTGATTTGAACAATTTTATGGATATAGGATCCGGTATACTAGATCTAGCGTTCCAAATGCTAGTTGGTTCTTGTCTTACATTTTGAAGTCCATATATTAATAATAACTCGTACAAAGCCTGTTCAGGTTTAATCGTTAACATGTCTACATCGGCACACCTATATAATATATGTGCACACCACCGACACATGTATGCACCGTACCGCACACATACACACGTACAGAGTGAAATATACCAACAGCATCGCTGACACCTTTCAACTGACATCAAAGAAAGAGGGAAATGACTGCAGTAACGAGCGTGTCAAAAAAGTGTTAACCACTACAGGTGATGAGTCGTTTGGAAGCGTACCACCTGCAGTACTCAGAGCCTGTATTGGTCACCGTACGAGTGTCAGTTCATCATACTTACGGACAGACCGGACATTGCTGAAACACGTTTATCTGAGGTGCTTTTACAGACGATATAACACCGTATATCCGTGTAATTAGGGCCAATCGTGTCCAAATGACAGTCATAATATACAATAACTGATTCATACAACTTCAGTGGTAAACGTATGGTCTTAGCATAATATAGAGGTCAAGTCCCATCAACTGTTAATGTAATAAAGCTGTAAACTAATTTAGAAAAGTTCAAGGAAATAAGCAGTTTTATGAACATCAAAAATCCTCAGCTGCACCGTTTTGGATTGGCAGGCCTTTAGCATGGCAAATCCTTAGCAATTGTGCATCATCCGCCCATAATCCGACAAAATGTTTAAAGGGTCTTTTTCTTATATTTTTAATAATAATATTTTCCGAAAGAATAGAAGTTTTTGACGTCGTAAAGCTCCTTTCTAAAAGTTGGTTATTATGTGTCACATTTATATTTCAGATATTTTCCCAGATCAAATACATGAAATAGGAATGACATAAAACAACGTTTAGGATGGCTAGGTAGATGATACAATTTGCAAGCACATCGTTAACAGTCGAACGTCGACGCCCTTGCCTCTACGAACGGCCTTTGTACATAGAGCATATAGTCTGTATCCTTGCAATGCCCTTGTGATAAATACCCAACTTTGGATATGGTTTTTCCTTGTGATAAATACCCAACTTTGGATATGGTTTTTCCTTGTGATAAATACCCAACTTAGGATATGGTTTGTCCTTGTGATAAATACCCAACTTAGGATATGGTTTGTCCTTGTGATTAATACCCAACTTTGGATATGGTTTGTCCTTGTGATTAATACCCAACTTTGGATATGGTTTGTCCTTGTGATAAATACCCAACTTTGGATATGGTTTGTCCTGTGATAAATACCCACAAATTCTGTATTGTTTGTCCTTATGATGAATACCCAACAATCGTAATCTCAATGCAACATTACAGACCGGACGGAAAATGGGCAAACGGTAGTCTCTGAAATTGACCCTTGAGTAGAACGTTGTAGAAAAGGGTAAATATAAAATCTTCTAAATGCAAAGAACTTTGAAGGGTGTATCAGCTCAATTTGTATTCCTCCAATGTTGCCTAATAACAGAACACAGAAGAAAAAGCCCGTTATGTAGGTGGTACCAAAGTAAGTGCCTCATACAATCAAGCAGTTGGATTTATATGAGAGGATAGACTCTCTAGATCCTTTGTCAGTGTATTTGATATTCGGGCACTGATTATTTCTTGTTAAACACAAAATTATATCAGCCGAGTCTGTCATCATACATCTATATGCTACGGAACAGGAACCTATATCTTTAGGATTAATCTTAATCGAGAACCGTCGTCAGTTTCTATCAATAACTAAATAGTTGACCTTTCCAGAAAATGCCAACGGTTAACGTTGCCGATTTGAATGAATGATACGCCTGTTTGTACCTTCGGTGCCACCATTCGACTTGTTTAGTTTCATCTAGTCATTATGTTGTATTCTTCTTTGATTTGGTGTAAGATGGTATAGAGATCACAATATTGACATTAATTATCATCATTCATATATATGAGCTCGCAGTTAATGAGGAGAAACAAATCACGATGCTAGTATTTTTAACTGATAAATACACTTAAAAAAGTGGCAGAAATCAGGAGTAAACTACATGGCTAAAACTTGGTTTGCATGTCACTTGTTTTGATTTTCTTGAGGTAGAAACTTCTCCGTACAAATCAATGTTTTTTATGGGGGTTACATTCTCAATATTCTGATGTTTGTTTTATTTTACATCGGTGTATACGCTGACACGGTGACAATATTCCAATGACTATACGCACATGGGTCATGCATTGTATGGTCGAAACAACACAACGTATTAACGGTTCTTTCAGTTGTTTTTTCTAAACATTTTCTTCAGGTTGGTAAGTATGAACAGTAGAAAGGTTATGTATCCCAACAAGTGTTTATGGACGAGGGTGACAGGGTACGTATTGTACTAGTCACCGAAACGTTTGATACCTTAAAAATTGAAAGGTAAATCATGGAGGATGTTAAGAAATTTTGTAAACATATTAATATAAGGAACTATAATTTGTTTTCCATAGTATCATGTTTCTTGAATATCCTATAAACTAAATTTATAAGAGTCGTTTTCTCGGAAAAATTATGCCCGATCCGATCTTCAAATTCTATACAATTTCTTTGTAGTCATACATATTTTAGACTTAATCCTGTTATAATACTTTTCGCGTCAATTCGAAAATTTTGATAACCGCTTAATAAAAATCGCCCGTATTTCTCCATATTATGCATCGCTAAAATATTATTCACTGTACTTTAATAGGATTTAGGATAGATGATGGACGCAGACAATTACTTGCCTCTGTGTCCATATCATCTAAAATAACAATTTTAATTTAAAAATCACTCCCGTTGTTAGATATGTAGCTAGCTAGGTGATTAAATTTCATTTCAAGATGTTTTCAATGATTTTCCAAACTAATTTCAAAGTCTCTAATTGTTATAGCATGTATGACCGCCTCAGGAAGACTGTTCCATATATCAACAGTTCTGTAGCCAAATGAATGTTTCCTAATATCTAATTTACAATGTTTTTCTTTATTTTTTGTGTTGAATCTTGATCAAAGATGCCAGCAGTAACTTTGTTGTCGTGAAAATTGTTCATAATTTCATAGACGTTTATGATATCTCCCCTCATTCTTTGGTATGTCAGTGTTTGGTTTCCTAATTTGTTAAGACGGATTCTTAAGACGGTCGCTGTATGATAGATTCTTCAGTCCAGGTATTAGTTTTGTCGCCCTTCGCTGTACCTTCTCAATTGTTTTAATGTCTTTAACTTTGTATGTGTTCCATACAATGGCCGCGTATTCCAGATGTGGATGGACTGGCGCCTTAAACAGTTGCTTAAAAGTTACTGCATCCTAACATACAAATGATATTTTAATAAGCTCCATAATGATGTTTGTTTTGTTTACTGCCGGTTGAATTTGGGTGCATTTTGTCTAGTCCTTGGGATTAGCTACCGTCTAGCATTGCAAGTAGTTTGCCGATATTCTGGTCAATACATAATAATTCTTCAAAGGGGTACTCTTCAGTTCTTTTTTCCATTAATATGTCTCCCGAAGGTTTCTCTGTGAAAACACTGCTAAAGGAACTAGCCAAAACATAATTTTGTCCTTGTCCTTGATTGCAATCTTTGATGCGTCTCCATCTAGACCTTAACCGAAATTAGTCCGAAATTCCATTTTTTACTTTTCAATTTGAATTACTTTGTCTCCAAAGTTGTTTTGGGTTCGACTTGGCTTTTCCAGCAATTTCTTTTTCCATTTCTCGTCGAGCTTTCCTCAGCATACCTTTCACTTGATTTCTTAGTTTTGTATATTCTCTGTACTTGACTTTTGTTCGTTTTTCCATATACCGCTGCAATGCCCTTGTGTTTTCTGTTAATTTTCGACCTCACAGCATCACTTTAATGGGAGATACTGTAACCTAAAGTTGTTTTTCATATTGGATTGTTGGGATCCTTAACTTACTGGAATATACTTATCAAGGCTTGCCTGGAACATTTATATGAACTTGTTGTATATAGTGTTCGAATGACTTTTCAGTACTTCATCCCATATGACATCGTCAAGGTCTTTTCTCATACCTTCATAGTCTCCTTTGCTGTTTGGGTTTTCTCCGGGTGCTCCGGTTTCCTCTCACATTAAGACCTCCGCGCGTTAACATCCGGGCCAACAAGAGTGATTAATATAAGTTGAAATAACTGGTTTCATGATTGTTGTAAAATAAATAAAGTGTATATCCTTTGTTGTACTTTCTGCGGATCATAATATTTTTTGGATACTTGTTGTAGCACACAAATCAAGTTTTAAAACCAAGTGGTCACTATGACGGAGGGGGCGTTCATATTTAATGTAGTTTACCACCTCCTCCTCATTTGTTATAATTTGTTATAGTTATACCTGCCTGTGATAATAAATACAATTGTCATACCTGTCTGTGATAGTAGAATTATATTAAATATATGTATCTAATGCTTAAAAACTTAAATGTCTTGCCATGATTACTCATTATTGATATGGATTGTTATGTGCTATATACATTTATCAAATTTTGATGCAGATGTATCTTGATTAATGTTATAACAGTGTCATAGAATTGATATGTTATTGTATTGTATTGTGCAATTTGACATACATGCATTCATTTGATTTGGTTTGTTTGTGTTTTACGTCCTATTAACTGCTATAGTCATTGAAGGACGTGCCAGGTTTTAGTGGTGGAGGAAAGCCGGAGTTCCCAGAGGAAAACCACCGACCTATGACCAGTACCTGGCGACTTCCCCACATAGGTCTCGAACCCGCGACACATTGGTGGAGGGTTAGTGGTAGCAGAATGTCAGACGCCTTAACCACTTGGCCACCGTGGCCCCCGTGCATTCATCATCAGTTACATTTGGATTGATATTTGCCTAGCACAGGTATCGATATAACCCAATGTTTGACTCCTTAGACATCTTATCAAGTGTCCTGTTATCTTCAATAGTAGCAGCCACCTCGGGGGACCATACATTTGCTATTTTTCCGAATTGCCCATTCTATAACTGTTTTATTTTAACAAAACAAATTAAGGCAATTAAACAAATGAATTAATTAATTCAATTCTTTAAACAATTTCAAAGCGAAAAGAAATCATTTCAGTTTTGAGAAAAAGTAAATTATCACAGATATTTTTGTTATAACAAAAAACAACATTGTACACAAATTATCACATCCTTATGAAAATAGATCACATGTCTAACACAATGTAAAAAATTCAACACTTGAACTGAAATGTGAACAGATTATCCGTCACTTACAGTTCAACACTTTAACAACATTTACACGTATCTGTTCATATTTCAGTTCAAGTTTTGAATTTTAACAACATTTACACGTATCTGTTCATATGTCAGTTCAAGTGTTGAATTTTACCAACATTTACACGTATGGTACTCCACTCCCTTGTGGTCCAGTGGTGTGATACTTGTCGTACGAACACAGTGGTTTTTGTAGCGTTTCTATCATTCATATTCACCACTCAATCTCGACATGAAAGAATAAAGAGCCTTTTTGCCAAGTGCACAATTGTCATGCCAATGGTCATCAAAAGCGAGATATTTCGTTTCGGGTCTATGCCAAAAATTGGTATTGGATAGATTGAGTTTGGACATGTACTTCTTAAATGAAGTGACAGGGCAACTTGAATCACCTGAATAAAAACAATCATAAATCATATTGTTTCAAAATTATTTTGGTAAATTTTACATATGTCCTTTATAATTAAAAAAATGTCAACAAAACTTTGTCATGTATTACCTGACATCTGAGCAATGTCATTCGACCCTGTTTCTGACCTTTGTCTTGGATGTCGTCACCTCTGTGATTCTTTGTTTGCCAGTTCCGTACTGTCACATATTCTCGGTTGGAAGAGTCCACACAAACACTAAAGTCGTCTTTCTGGACTTCTCACAAGTTCTCTCGACCCCGATCACAGAATTAAAATAAGTACTCGAATACCGTTTTATTTTGTAGTCCCCGCGGAGCGTCAACAGATAAGGCACTGGATTCATACAGTTTATCAATATCTTTTAGTCTCACCCAGACCGACTTTTTCAGTTGCATCAAAACAGCCTTGAACATTTCACCGGAAGTGCTCCTCGATGATATCTTCATTTCTAGCATTCAAAGGGTGTTGTTGTAGATTGTATCTAATAGAAAAAACAAACCGGTATACGAGTACTTATGTTACATCTATCAAATAAGTTTGAAGTAAATTCGCCGCAGTCTTAACAAGAGCTTTTGTATTTAAACTGTTTTCAGTCTCCAAAATCTGCTGCAACTTCTCAGCAGTAAGAATATCAAAGCGGCCTACATCGGCGGCCATTTTCATTGTTGTCATTTGGTTCTGAAAAGGTTACCTCACCTGCTTCACGGTGAAGGTCCCGCCTACCAAGTGTTTTCATTGGTTGAAATTTTATAAACTACACCTACAAATATTCATGTTTCTTGCAGGGAGTAGTCCTTTCTTGCATGCAGGGAGTAGTCCTCTCTTGCAAAGAGTAGTCTTATTTGGGGGAGGGAGTAGCCCTCAGATGGAGAGATTTAAGCGATTTTAGGGAAGAGATTGTATCGTATTGATTTTATATAGGGCAAACTCAATAGAAGCATAATAAAACAATATCTATGTAATCAGCATGTGATGCTTGTATTTTTCAGACAGGTGAATTGACGACACAGATGAAATTCAGCAATGTGCATTCGTGCTGTCTCAAGTTATCATGATTTCATCTTTTGATGATAACTTCTTTCTTCACTCTTTCATTATAAATGTAGCAATCCTTTTTACCAATTAATCAGGTGAAGTTGATGAGATGTCTGTTGTTTTGTTATTGTTACTCTAAATATAGTATTAGTTAGCTCTGAGTTAGGAGGGGTCTACGGGGTCTATAAGCCCGTAGACCCCTCCTAAACCAGCGATAACGAATTCTTCACCCAGACAATCTTACATTTTTGTTTTCTGCAAAAATTATAAGTCACTTGGTGAGTTTGACTTATTCTTGATTGTTTACCCAAAACAGTCCTTACCGGACATCGTTTTGGCAATATTTCTGACAATTCAAAACCATCTTTGCTATTAGCAACCTAGCAGCCAGCCCCCTCATTTACCTTTCTCGTTGAATTTGCTGTCGTTTTATATTTCTTGTAGGCAATATCATCCTCTGAATGAGTGGTAAACCTCGAACGCTTGTTTGTGTCGGACGCCATCTATTTCTAACCCAAAGATAACAAAGTTGTCACCCTGGCAATTTTCTGAAAAGTCACTTTGTGAGTTTAATAATACTTGACTGTTCACCCTAAATAGCCAATACCGGACACCTTTTTGGCAATATTTCGGACAATAAACAACCTTCTTTGAAATGAACACCCTAGCGGCCCCCTCATTTTCCTTTTTGCTGTCGTTTTAGATTTCTTGTAGGCAATATCATCCTCTGAATGTGTCGGACGCCATCTTTGTTGTTTTGAAGAACGATATTCTAGTTTGAGTTATCTCCCCTTGCATGTGCTAACACCCCGGCAATGTATCCGATCAGAAAGAGTGTTACTAATAAGAAGGGTGACAAATAGGATTAGGTGGGACTATTCCATCTCTTGTTATGCTCCCCCATAACATTCCAGGGTCATACATTTATATGGCAAGCCAACATAACATTTATTCAAGGAGCAATGTCGATCCTGTATTTCAAAAAAATATATAAGATATCTTATATAGCATATGAGATA
>JAUMHH010201066.1:0-13383 GCA_032359455.1 Chlamys rubida | reverse complement strand
TCCAATGTACCCTTCGCCTTCGGCTCGGGGTACATAAGATCCTGACAGGGAACATGAGACTATGTACCCTGCCAAAGACCTGCATAACAAATAATGTACTTCAAAACTACAGGTTTCTGTATGATTTTGTTCAGTACTTTTACTTTGTATCATTATAACACAGGACGCAGGCTCAGAAGATGATGAGCTGTATGCTGCATCGTGCCAGCTTGTGTGTGAGTGGGCACAGAAACTCCTGGAGCAGAACTTTCCCAGTGTGCGGGAACTGGCGGAGCACCTGGTCAGTCACCTTTACGTCAACAGCAAGTCTGTGTCGGCCTTCACCGTGGTCGCCGGAATGCAGGACACGGGCATACAGAACATGAAAGGTATATAAAGACCATACAATGAATACATCTTAAATATAATTCAATGATTTTTCCTGAATACATGGTATTATATAGCAACTTTACAAATAATATTGAAAAGATTTTCCATATTATGATTTAAACCCTTTCACCACTGTAGACCATAATAGATTCATCCAGATCAATGAATGGTAGAGTCTACTAAAGTTACATAGGGGTGAAAGGGTTAATGACTTAATTTGTAAGAGTTTTGATTCAGAAGAATATATTTTTTTGGCCTGGCTATAATTTTGTAAGATGTTGGAATTAATGTATTTATATTATTAATACATTTCAGTTGTTTGCCTTGATTACTTTCAGTGACAATATATGTGGGTCCTTTTCTTTCCAGTGTCGTCCATGTTTTCCAACACGACGGGAGGGGACCGACACAGGGAGACTCAGCTACAACTCCAGAGGAAACTGCACGAGCGTGAACAGCTACGGGAACACAAGAAAAAACTTCAGATGCAGAAAGAAGAAAATGAACAGAAAGCAAAAGAGGCACAAGATCGCATGACACCGTCACTGGCCTCCCCTACATTGCTCCGGGCACTTACTTCTCCGGCCAGAAGAATCTTCGACAAAAAAGACGAAGATTCCAGTTTGTTCCGCAGTAAATCCATTTTGAGTGGAAACACAGGGAAGTCAAAACAAACTGTTGTCGATTCCTTGAGAAGTAAATCTTCCCAGGGGAAGGAGAAGGTTATACAGAAACAGGAGAAAACTTGTCAGGAAATGGATGTTGATGGGTCAAGGTCACCAGCCAAAAGTCAAGGTCAAACCAACGACCAACTCCGAGTGGAGACTATGGATACTGGTAATGATGCACCGATTCATCTGGCCAGTCCAAATCCACTTCATGCTAAAGAACATACAGACAAAAAGAAGATATTTACGAAGTTAAAATCCTCTCCAGATGATTCTAGGAAGCAGTGTGAAATTGGCAGGGAAGAATGGAACATATCATTGATGAGCAGAGTTCATTCAGCACAACAGATGAGAGACACTTGGAATCTTGGGGAGGAATCTCCAAGTCGCGCTTTCCATACGATAATGAAACCTGCAGCTGTGTCTCAACATCGCCCCCACAAGTCTGAAAGTGATATACAGCGGGTTAAGGTTACGGACATGACAGAAGAGTCGAGGGAGATAAGTCTGTCCCCAGACGTTGTAGATGAAAATATCTCAGAACAAAGTCCGATAGATGTTTCGCATGAAATAATTCCAAACTTTGACGACATGGAAACTGTGGAAATTATGGGAAAATCTGACGAATGCCTTCATTTGTCTGTGTCTTCCGTTTCTACATCTGTGTCGTCACCCGTGTCTTCATCAGTGTCATCCAGAAGTGCGTTTGTGCCTTTTTCACAAATGAGTACACGTAAAGAAAGTGACATGCTCTCCATGAGAATTCCGTCCTCCACATCGAGTCAGATCAGTTCTGTATCCCAAACTGATGTTCACCCCAAAACAAATGTCTCAGTGAGCTCGTCAGAGTCTGTACAATCAAACGTGTCGTCTAACATACCACAATTTCCGTCCATTCCATCCCACGAATCTCAGAACTTTGCCTCAGTGGAGGGCACCGTGAAACCTCCCGGGAGTTTAAGTTTAAATCTAAATTCTCCGGGGAGCAATACGGTGTCGTATCCAACGTGTACCACAGTCGGACTCCTAGGTGCTATGTCAAGTACGTCCGATATTCCAACCTCACAAGCATTACCGCAAACATCACCGTCAACACCAAAAAAGACCAAGTCACGATTTACTCCAATCCGTCCGAAAGCCTCTCCTTCAAAGACTGTCTCAAATATACTCAAGGAAAAAAGTGTAGAGAATTCCATTTATAACAAGTCCAAACCTGTTGCCACACTTCTCAAAGAGAAACGGGCCCGAGAAGCAGAAGTTTTGGCCCAGTCTCAGATGAATGGAGGAGTGACTGTCTCGCCAGGAGGCATCAATCAGGCTAGCTCCGGCGTTCAGATACAAAATATCCAAAATATCACTGCATCCACATTACCTAAATCGTTGGAGTTGAACAAGCCTGGAGAATTTTTCATCATTTTGAATCCGGTCAGTAAGATGTCTGTTGTCAGTCCTGTATCCACTGTAACCCAGTCACTTCTCTCCAACTCCGCTACCATGACGACCAGCTCCAGAGGTAAACCAGAAATGAGCAGAGGTCAAAGATCAGCAAATCCAAGTCGTAGTCGCACAAATTCTTCATCCGAGTCTGAAATCGAAAGTATCTTCCCTATGGGTAAAGAAAGTTGGGGCCTGGCATCTGATTCAGCGGAGGAAAGTTTCACAGATTTTAATATGGATGAAACTCCTTCAAAATTGGTAAAAATAGACTGTGACCAAGGCGTTACATCACGGCCAGGTAGTCGTTGTTCGGTCGACAGAGAAACACCATCATTTGGACGGAAACGAAAATTCTATACGTGTGGGAATGTTTCTTATCATAAAAGGATCAATTCTACTGATGATACCGACGATGAAGTTGTCATTATTGAACAAAAAGATAATGATACAGATTCAAGACGGGCCAAATCTTGTTCGCTGGATCAACAAGACAAAGACGAGATCATGTCACCCGTTCACAAAGAGAACCTGAACAATACCATTGACAGTATACATTGTCCGGACATTTCAATTCTGGAAATTGACGCGTTGTCAGACAGTGGATTGGATTCGGAGCAGCTCCAGCTCTTGTCGGACTCAAATACACCGAAATCAATACCTCAGACACAGTCGGCCGCAGTGGGAGTCAACTCCTTACTGTTGCGGCACTCCCAACGAGAACTACTGAAGCAGAAGGAAGTGCTGGATGAGCGCATGAGGTCTTACTGGAGCAAGGAGAGTAAAGTGAACATTTTTAACAAGTCTGATGTCGTCAACATCCAAGTTCACAGTGAACTGCCCCAGGATGTTGCTGATTTCATAACTGATGCTCTCACTGGTATTGCCAACACCAATATAAATGAAAATGAGGACACGAACAAAACAGGGAATGGAGAAATGGAGATGCAATATTCCAGGCCGCAGAGCTTGAGTCGGGAAAAGAAAGGTAACGGTCAAAGAAGCACCAACACCGTTACCAGTCGGAACTTTCTCCAGCCTATAGTCACTTCCCCTTTAATGGCAATGTCTATGAAAACACAGAGGAGAAAAGATTCTGTCCAAGACAACGGTCAAGAAAAAGGACAAAATCAGGAGATTTCTACAAAGACTTCAACAATGTCCAATTTTGTGAGTCCTCAGCGGCCAGTACGTCGACAAAGGACACCGTCTATTGAACGACTTCTTGGACCAACTGTCACCCCCGACCGGCATTTCCAGCTGCAATCTCCTCTGGACCAAGGGTTGACTGGTCACAGTGATAAGGTTAATCAGTACATGTCGGAGCAAGGCAAGGCCACCACCCCTACCAGCTTTGCCAGTCCTGTGCATCCGGTAATGCAGAGGAAAAGAGAAATGTCGGTGGATCGTATTAGTAACCAGACACCTTTTTCGGATGCAGGATATGGAAGTATTGGAGCGAGTCCCATACAGACGTCCACTCCAGTATCGGGTCTGGGAGGCATCTGTGATATAACTTTGAATTCCACCTCAAGTGCTGGCTTCCTGATGAGCCGGCCCGATTCAGTACAGAGCTTACCCAGTGACACTGTCATGCAAAGTCCAGTGCCGCCATTTTCACCACGTAATTATACATCTACACCACTCACCGTGCGCTCGCCGTGTTCCACACAGAACAGCAACCCTCTGCAGAGCCCGCTGGGGATGGGCCCTCCCACACGCGCCTTCATGCCAATTCAAAGTTCCTCTACACAGAAACTAGAAACTACTGTTACACTTATAAAACCAACAGTTACTATGGCCAGTGGAAATGCGGGCGAGGGGAAGGAGATCCTGAAAGATTTAATAGGGATCGGAAGTATTCAACCAGAACAACGACAAACTCGGCCTCCACCCTCATACAAGGCGGCTGTGCAGTCGCTTACGTACTTACAAGCTGAAAACACAGAGAGTTCTGGGGCTTTCAATCGTCCACCTAGCGGACCAATGGACTTTCCGATGACAGATCTGATGTCACCTACAAAACATCAGTCTGTGATTGGCATGATGGGAAAGAACAGTGAGGCACTGCCGGACTTAAATCTGCAGTTGAGTCACGGGAATGATCCTGGTCAGCCAGATAAAAGTATTGCCAATGCATACCCTTGTTCATTCCAGCTGGCTCTCATGTCTCAGAAGTCGAGAGAAGACGGAAAAGAGGCTGCTTCGGGATCAACACTGTATAGGTCTGGACAAAAGGGAACAAAGTCCGTCTCATCTGGAACTCTAATGTTAAATACTACGGCGTCTCAACCATCGGATGGTCAGGCAACTGGTCAGTACACGGAACCAATGGTTTTAGGAAAATCACCATTACATATGTTAGAAGGACCGAGAAGTGATCGTTTTCCGGAAAAAATGGTTTTCGGACAGTCGTCTTTACAGCAGCCGGATGGGTCAAGAGCTGGTCAATACATGGAAGCAATGGTTTCGGGACGACAAGTTTCTCAACACCCTAATCCGGATGGTCACAGAATAGGCCAGTTTGAAGGTGGTTCTGTACAAGGTGTGTCGTCCACGGTTAGTAAACGGACCAATTCTCAACAATCTGACCATTCTGCCCGCGACATTTTTAGTCCGGAAATCCATGGTAGAGACTTCATGTCTGGAGGCGTAATGGTGCAAAATTCAAAAGAAAGAGACATTGAATCCATCCTCAACATCCTGAAAGAACCAAACCAGCACTCGAAACACGCTGAGAAAGGTAAGCAAGGAGGGGTTGTCAAGAAAGTTCAGACAGTGTTGCCCAATGCAAATTATAAGGGTAATGCTCCTAACGTGAACTTGACAAACCCTCGCATTTCAGAAAAACTGCGGCCGTATGTCATGGACAAAGTTATGACTTCAGTAATGGACGATGTTGAGTTCTCGGCACGACGGAACCTGATGCCTGATCTTATGGAGGAACCAAGTTCTACTGAAATCAACGAAGAGGAACTGATGTCGACACTGGAAGACTTGCGTTCCGTCGATGAGAAATATTTCGTCCAAGATGACTTCAACTCTAAAAGGCTTTGAGTGAATAGAATTATTGTGTGAGCTTGCATTTGGTCAGTTATTAAAAAGATATATAAATATATATATACATACTTCGTAAAATTTAAGGTGATAGGCTTATTATTGAATCACCGGCTTTTGCATCTTTTTTTGTTTTTAAGTGACTCAATCAGCAATTAGCCATTTATAGTTTAAAAATAGACAATTTTTCCCCAAAACTTATCTTCAGATTTTACCCTTTTTTTAATTTTCAGCTTGTATTTGAAAAGAAATGCAACATAAAATATCTCAAATAAAACAAATGGTAAATAAGAGTGATTCGTGCGCAAATATAAAATTATCAATTTTTGATATATTTCTGAAAATTCCAAATCTAGTTTACTGTGCTACAATTTTCCCTATTCCAAAGCCACAGGCCCCATTCCAGAAATAGTGAGAAAAAACCCCTAAGCATGGTAATTATGGACAGTTGGTTCAAATCATAATCGATAATCAATGTGTAATTGGAAGTATTAAACTAATTGATAATTGTTTTATAGGTTTATAGTTTTATGGGACAACATTATTTTTACATCAACAGACAGTTGTAAACTGTATATTAGGTTTCCTTCGATTATAATGAATGGATTACAAGCAACTTTTACGTAGTTTTGATTATTTTTCTACATAATCATTAATCATTTGATAAAAGCTATAGAACTATGTGACTTGCAAAGGGTACCTGACATTGTATACATTTGAGACTTGAATTCAGTTGTGAAATGGTTATACGTGTGGGGACCGCGGTGGCCAAGTGGTTAAGGCGTCCAACATTCTGCTACCACTAGCCCTCCACCACTGGGTCGCGGGTTCGAGACCTACGTGGGGCAGTCGCCAGGTACTGGCCGCAGGTCGGTGGTTTTTCTCCGGGAACTCCAGCTCTCCTCCACAAAAAAACCCCCAAAAAACTGGCACGTCCTTAAATGACCATAGCTGTTAATAGGACGTAAAACACAAACACACAAACAAACTAAAAGTTATACACATAATAGGAAAGGTCAAACCAATCTATATCTGATGATGACCATCAGTATATTGCTGCCTGAGCATAAACCTAAATATCTGGTATCAAATTAAATAGTGATTTGTTCACAGTACATTTTATATCCATAACAATAAATTGCCCAGGTAAGATTTCAGCATATTTATAAAGTGTGCAATTATCTATTGGCGACACAAACGCTCTAGTGTTTGGTCCATTGAGTACTCAAATTGAGAACATTTTGTTGAATGTTTAAATACAAACTAAAGCTTTTAATTAAAAGTATAAAAAAAAATTCTATCGAACATAAACTTTTTGATCTGAATTTATTAAAATTATTTTTGGACTTTCTAAATTAGTAATTGATTACAACTGTACACTGGGTGACTAATTTGAGTGTTTTTTCGTCCATGAAAGGACCATAAACAGAGTTTTCAGAATTAAAGGTGATTAAATATTTATTCTTAATCTCATGAAATTGTCTCAGACTTTGTATACCTCATCAAATGGGCATGATCTACAGTAGTCTAAATGCATTGTCATTTGATTGAATTGTAAGAAAAATGCAAAGCATATACACATTATTGAGGTTTCACTGTAGATCAATTAGGTGCGAGTCGTATATTTAAACATGTTTCAAAACGACAAAGTCATACAGTAGATCATTTAGGTTTTGTATGATATTTATTTTTTACATGGAATATTTGTTGCGATTTTAAATCATCATGCAAACAAATATTTGTACAAGATGTAAACCTTGAGGGAAATCCAAACAATTTCCTCCGAAAAATTAAGTACAAAAAAAAAAAGTCTTGTCCAAGAGATTTTATTTATGTCAATTTTACAGTAATTTACAGTAGTTTTATCTAGGTGCTTCAGTGTATAACATTATAACTGTAAAGCATTTTTTTTACAAATAATTTATGATAGTATTTTTAATGCTGCCTTAAGCTTGTGAACATTTTTAATACTCAAAATATTTACCCCAACAGTGTTGAACAACAAAACTATATTCGTGTAATTTTTTGTGATGTAAGCGAGTTGATCTAGCAGTAATTTACTTTTTCATCCTTTGTCACTTATGCTGGCGTGCTAATTTATACACTGTGACAGTCTGTCTAGTCACTTGTTACTGACTCGGGTAGAAGGTACTTGCCTTTGGTTCCGTCAGTAGAGGACTGGATTAGTAATATGTAGTCCAAAAATCTTGCGTCAGCTATAACTTCCAAAACCAAACATTGCAGTTGGAGTTGTTCCCCTTAGTATGGTCAAGCTAAACTTGCCAATTTATGGCTTTGCAAGACATGCATGGAGGGAGAATTGCAGTTAGAATTATTCCCCTTAGTATGGTCAAGCTAAAATTGCCAATTTATGGCTTTGCGTGACATGCATGGAGGGAGAATTGCAGTTAGAGTTATTCCCCTTAGTATGGTCAAGCTAAAATTGCCAATGTATGGCTTTGCAAGACATGAATGGAGGGAGAATTGCAGTTAAGAGTTGTTCCCCTTAGTATGAGAACCTTTTTTAATGTGTGATATTTATGGCTCATGTGATGCGAGACGCATTTCGGTGTGAGACTTTGTCTCGCACCGTGAAGCTTAGCAAACCCTGCCTTAATTGTATCCTTACATGGGCATTCGGCGAGTAGCATTGGTTACAACAGTAGAAGAATTTCAATCCTACCTAAGAGCATAAATCACCCAGTGTTAATATGTAAACTACACCATCAGAGGCTTGTGTGAATATAATAAACATATATGCATAAACAGTTGCATCACTTCTGATGAATAAAGATTTCTAATTTGCCATTTAAGAAAAAAATTAAGATCATTTTAAATTTAAGGTCAAATTTGGGGAAAATTTGATTCTTTTGTATCACTTAAGGATCTCCATACCACTGCCAAAAACTGTGATTGTGGATTATAATTGTTCAGGCTACAGTTATATACAAAACAAAATTAAGGGGAGGTTACTGTATATACGAAAACCACAGTTCAGTGGGACAGGAATCCTTCATAAAGTATTCAGAATTCAAATTGGAAAGTTTACCTATTATCATTTTCAAATATCTAGAAATAAGTACTTCCCTGGCATGTAAGATGAAGCTTGAAAGTAACTTTGACCATTCATGTGTAATAACTAACCCATCTAGGACCCATGGACTTCTAACGGGTAATCTGATGTTAGGAATAATCATTTAACCCTTTCACCACTAGTACTGTAGACCATAATGGACTCTTCCAAATTAATGTATGGTAGAGTTCACTCAAGTTACATTGGGGTGAAAGGGTTAAATAATCGACATCTCATTTGAAGTCATTTTGTAACATTGATGACATATAGACATGTTTTAAGTTTTCTATACTTGTAAAGTGGTTGGCATTTGAAATTCAAAAACATCAACGAAGTATAACAGTATTCAGTACCGTTATAATAAATGTGTCTGAAAGAAGATGATGTAAAAGATTTGTAAAATATTTTAACATGATCGTCCCATTCCATCAGAAAATAACTATATGTTTGCCGATTGACTGATTTGTTTCCATCTGTAACTGTTGCCCTATTACATGTAAGTAGATTTGCTCAGTAAAACTTCCATTCATTTCCAGTAATCTGAAACAGAAATGCTCATATCCATTACATATCGCTTTGTCCTTATTTGTTATCTTTTCCATATTATTTTAAAATTTGATCTTTTGAAATTGGATATTTTCTTTTACCATTACATTCAGTTACAATGTACCACTCTGATGGATAAAATAATTAATTTCATTTATTTTGTGACAATTAGGAAATCCTAGTATAATAGTGTATAACTGTCCAATTCTTATCAAATACCAAAAACAATCATGAGTTTTTTCTTAACCCTTTCACCCCTATTTAACTTCAGTAGACTCTACCAGGCATTGATATGGATGAGTCCATTATGGTCTACAGTGGTGAAAGGGTTAATGAGCTAGGAATAGCTTCAATACAAAGTAACTTTGAGTTACAGGGTAAAGCCCTTTTTGTATTGTTTATTTAGAAACATATTGTACATGGATTACTTTCATGTTGTGGTCGGTTGTTCGCATTGCGTTGCGGGAGTATGATATGAAGGGGTACTCTGTGTTGTTTTTGATGTGGTAGTCAGAAGCTTATATCTAGCTCCATGGTGAATAGATGTGTATATAGCAGGGGTTTATTGATAACTAAAATTGTATTTTCATAACAATGAAATGAGTTGCATGGATCATATGTGAATGTTTCAAGCAGTGCTTTTATAACCTGTATCCTGACTTTGTATTATAAGTGCTATTTAATGCTGTATATTTTTTATTTTCTACTTGTTCATACATTGACTCCTGTACTGTAGACCTTTCTAACTGTTGCCTCAAAAGGAAAATCCTGAAAATGTTATAGTGAAAGTATTATCTCATTCACCCCTGAAATTTCATAATGAACTACTCCAACCTTTGAATTGGAAGAGTTCAAATTCGTCTTCAGGGGTGATTGAGTTAATATGATCTAAGTGCTAGGAAATTAATTCATTGTACAGTATGGCGTTCATAGGATAATTCCTCACCAGTAGATACAAATTTTATGCGACTTCATTACAAATAAAAAAAAATCTCTATTTTGATTGTAGCTTTGAGAGCTCTTTAAAAGTTACTCTATATTAGTTTAATTTCATGTGATGTTTATTGGTTCCCCTGTGGCATTTCCTGAGGGAACTATATGTATGCACTCCATCCGTCAGTTGGTGCATCACTTCATCAGGAGCTTATCTCACATAATTTGCCCACTACAAAAGCCAAAGTTTTTCTTGGGATGGCAGAGTGTCACAAATCAGGCTTTCTGCTTTTCTATAGACAGGGTTATGGCCCTTTGTTCACTGACCATCATGTATTCCGTCTTTTCGTATTGCAGAGTTATCTGCTCTTGTGAGCAGGTATTGATTGTTACGTCATTAGTTTGTGTGAGAAAATTACGTCGTTTTCTCAAAAATTTATGACGTTACTCTCACAAACAAATGACGTAACAATCAATACCTGCTCTCAAGAGAAGATAACTCTGCAATACGCAAAGACGGAATATGACGTCTCATGTTCTCAAATAAGTAAAATTTCTTGTTCCGGTTGTAAAATCTTCAAGTCATAAAATATGATTTTGTTAATGATTTGGAAAAAAATTAAAGAGACTTAATTAAAGCCAAACACTGTTTGCAATGTTTACATTTGACTTTTTGATCGTTTGACATGATTTTAGTGAATTACAAGGAAGTTGGTTTCAGCTAGCACATGATCCATGCTTGAGCATGAGAACAGATAAATGAATACGGGCCCAAGTCTCCTAGTCTTGCCCCTGTTTGTGCTTAGCTGTGGCCTTTTGTTCAACGTGCATCACTTTGTGGAATATTTCAGATGCTTATAAAATTCGTGAATTATGGTTGTGAGTACCTCGTTTGATGGCAGTGTGTCACATACAGAAAGCAGGTCTTGTGTCACTTTGTTTAAGATATTGACCATTTGCTTATTTTTATCACAAGAGTATCTGCAGGGGAGGAGTGGATTGCAGTATGTTGCCTTGTTTTAGTGTGAAGCCACTTTAAGCTTTTACCACAAATTCAAGTACCACACAAACAAATTGACTTGTATATAGTCCTAGTAAATTTTTCATTTGTGCTATTTAAGCCACATTTTCTCTGTTAATGACCAACGTTTTCTAAATTTATTTCGTTTTGGGTGATTTTGTGTCGGCTATTCAGATTTGTTTATGTGGTAAACATATTACTTTTTAAAGTAAAAAAAAACACTTTGAGGTAAGCAAAATGACTTGTTTATTGATGCAGTTTTTCTTGTATGTCCATGTAGTTTTTCCTTCAAAAGGATGGTGTGTATATATATGATAGGAATTTTAGATGCAAATTTATATACATAGATACTGTTTAACAATGGTATAAGGACAACAAATGTTTTATTTTGATAGTGTTGTGTGTCGCATCCATTTATTCCATGTTCGGGTGATCTTATGTGCTGATCAATGAAGTGTAGGATGCAAGTAGAAATAAGATTTCATGTTAAAATTTAACTTGTAAATTTCGACACATGCTTGCATGTTTTTATTGTTTAAAAATGTCAAAGATTGTGACGAGAAATGGTAAAATGTTCCTTGAAATATGTTTTTTTTTTCCTTTTACATCTCAAAGATTTCAAGAAATTTTAAAAATAGCTAATCTTAAACAGATTGTGTTAATCTTAAGATGGTTTATGGGTTTTTTTATTTCTGTTTCATAAAAAAGTGACTTAATGCAAGGTTTTGAAAGGATAATTTGTCCTCTTATTTAAAGAGGACTTAACCCTTTCACCCCTATGTAACTTTAGTAGACTCTACCATGTATTGATCTGAGTGAGTCCATTATTGTCTACAGTGGTGAAAGGGTTCAATAATTTCATTTGTACACATGTATATATAGTTCTTGTATGCTTTTTCTCCCCAGGATCTAAGGATGCATGATTTCCTGCCAAATTTTCCCAATTTTCCCCTGAGTGGTTAATCAGTATCCTTATTGCATAACAGTAAATTAATTTCCATTTTTTTTATGGGAAACACCTGGAGTTTAAATTAAAAAAATCATAAAATGTAATGGAAAACGTTCCTTTTCATAGATTTGCATTTAGTTTATATTGACAAAGTTATATTTAAAAACTTATAGAAATAAGTACAAGTACAAGCTCATCATAGACTTTTATATGTAATAGTCATTTTGCAAAACATCCATGCAGGTATGATACGTATGGAGTGTCGATAAAATCAATGTCATGTATTGACGTTTATACCTTAGATAATGTTCCTGTTGGTTTTCAAAATTGAAGTTAACATTGCTGCTAGTAACACGCAGACATTGGAAACTAGCTGTGACACAAGTGTTAATGTTCCTCAAACAAGAAAGCTTGAATAACAACTGTAGAAAGCTTGTTTGACCACTTCGCTGTATAAGGTTCTGTAGAGTTTGTAGTACATTTTATACAGACTACTTCATTTGTGTAATTGCCTTGTCCCTGATTTCACAAATGTTCTCAACTTAAACTCTTTATTAAATCTCAACAGATTTATGCTTTTGATTTGGAACAAAATATTTTAAAATCTATTATATTCGCCTTTTGACTCGTGATGAAAAATAAAGTGAATGGAAAAGTTTATGTGAATTTTTTGAAAGGAATGATAAAATTTATTCAAGTTAAGAATATTTTAGTAAAACCTACAGGATTTACCAAGGCCTTACCTCCGTGAGTAGAACGTAATTGTGTGATTTATATATCCTGTTCTGTATTTCCTAAAAAGACATTTGTATGAGAAAAACAATATCCGGTAATATGTATACACTAGGGCTGCAACAATGCATTTACATGACGGTATGATACGAATCACACTATTGTGGTCAAGATACAATGCGTACTACGATACATATATTAACAGTAAAAGAGAAAAGATACGTTACAACTTCTTAATGGCAATATTACAACTGGAAATAGACTTGGTCCAAAACGTGCATGACTTTAAAGATTTGCACAATTCACGTCTTTTGACGTGCATGCCGAGCTGGAGCGGTCACTCTCCATGTTGGAACCGGTATGAGCAGACAAAATTCAGGAACGATAAAATCAGGAAAATACTGTTTGTGTATCGTGACCTCCCCCAAAAATAATGTGTATCAAGCCATATTCAAAATATCACACTATATCAGTGCAGCCCTAGTATACACACATGATGCTTGTCAACTGTCATTGTCTTCTACAAAGTACCTTAATATTCCGTCTTTGCATATTGCAGAGTTATCTTCTCTTGTGAGCAGGTATTGATTGTTAGTTACGT
>JAUMHH010201055.1:0-13383 GCA_032359455.1 Chlamys rubida | reverse complement strand
GTCACCAACAATAAACTTATACACTGACCAAACACTGTCACCAACAATAAACTTATACACTGACCAAACACTGTCACCAACAATAAACGTATACACTGACCAAACACTGTCACACACAATAAACTCATACACTGACCAAACACTGTCACCAACAATAAACGTATACACTGACCAAACACTGTCACACACAACAAACGTATACACTGACCAAACACTGTCACCAACAATGAACTTATGCACTGACCAAACACTGCCACACACAACAAACTTATAACAACTCACTAACAACTATTCCACATACAATTAACACAACAACGCTCTGCGATTTTAGCATTGCAAATCTTAATGAACAACAAATAAAACAATACATGACGATATGCATTTATAATATTATTGCTAACAATGCAGATAGGAATCGGTATAACAACATTGGCCGTCGTTTGAAGTGTTTGACATATCTGCCTCGTGTGACCTTAAAAGTAGGTCAATGTCATTTTCATTCTCAAACTTTGTTGGGCTCTTTCCCAGGAAGCTACAAGCTAAACATTTAGGTTCTATAACTTTCAGTTCTTCAGAAGAAGTCGCTTTAAGCATTATACATATCTAACTCCTGTGACCTTGAAAGAAGGTCAAGGTCATTTTCGTTTTCAAACTAAGTCGGGCTCTATCCCAGGAAGCCACCAGCCAAATATAAAGATTCTATACCGTGCAGTTCTTCTTCAGAAGTCGTTTGAAGCATTTGACACATTTGACCCCTGTGATCTTGAAAGTAGGTCAAAATAATTTTCATTCTCAGACTCTGTTGGGCTTTATCCCAGTAAGCCACCACCCAAATATAAAGATTCTATACCTTTCAGTTTTTCAGAAGAAGTCGTTTGAAGTGTTTGACACATTTGACCCCTGTGACCTTAAAAGTAGGTCAAGGTCATTTTCATTCTCAAAATTTGTTGACCTCCATCCCAGGAAACCATCAGCCAAATATGAAGATTCTATACCTTTTAGTTCTTCAGAAGAAGTCGTTTGAAGTTTTTGACATATTTGACCCCTGTGACCTTGAAAGTAGGTCAAGGTCATTTTAGTTCTCAAACTTTGTCGGGCTCCTACCAACAAAGCTTTCAGCCAAATATCATGACTCTAGGCCTGTCCGTTCTTCAGAAGAAGTTGTTTAAATGAAAAGTTGACGAACGAGGACGGACGACGGACGACGGACGGACGGACGATGGACGCCGCACCATGACATAAGCTCACTTGCCCTTCGGGCAGTTGAGCTAACAATAGTAAACTTTACGCCCCACTCCCCAAGGGAGAACGGATATCTCGGGGGTCCTGAAATTTACAATTAAATAAAGCCCCTGATGATCTTTCGATCCATGCAGAGAAAATGACTGTAGTACCGTTGAGTCTGGAGAAGAAGATTTTTGAAATATTGGTAAAGTTTCCCTTTGGGGCCCCGCCCTGGCCCAAGGGGTTGGGGTAGGAATCCCAATTTTACAATTTTGTAGCCTCATTTACCAAGGATGATTCTGACCAAGTTTGAAAAAATTCCATCCACTGGTTCTTGAGGAGAAGTTGAAGATGTAAAAAGTTAACGCACGACGGGCTACGCACGACGACGGACAGAAAGCGATCAGAATATATAGGTCACTTGAACAAAGCTCAATTGCATCGCAAATGCCTTTCTTCATGCTCATCTACATGTCAATGTGTCAAGTTACAAAAAATCCAACAAACAGTTAGGGAGGAGGAGTTGCACTTACAAGGTTTCTGAAGCAGTAATATAAAGTTTCAATTAAGGCCCATAACTCCAGGTATAAGTTAAGAACAGAAGAAAATACACCTGTCGTTTACTTAAAATATATTGCCATTTAATAATATACAATTAACCCACTCATTTGTGAGAATGTGTAAAATATTGACTGATCTGTCTGATGATTAGTTTGTTCCAGGTAATCTCAAAACAGAATTTGAGAAATTGTTATAATTTTGAATACCATATTAATCTATTAAGGGCAACGGATGTGGAAGAAACAGAGTTTATGCCTTATTGCTATACATTTTCCTCAACCAACATATTTTGAAGAATTTCATTGGTCTCTGTATCAGTAGATAGTGTTCCATGACAGCCTTGTTTTTGTTATCTGACATATTGAAACTTTTGGTGGCAGAAATTGTCTAACATTAACCAAAGTTAATCAACAAAACAGCTTTCAGAAATCATAAAATTTGAAACTTTGAAACAGAATTTTACAATATGATATATTTTTTTTAATTCCTAAAGGGACCTGACATTATAAAAGGTACTCTTATTATGGCAAATATGGTATCTTCATTGGTTATTACAGTCAAACCTCGTTATCTCGAAGTCGACAGGGTCGTTGAAAAACTTTGAGTTATCCGAGTATTCGAGATATGCGGGTTCATAAATTTGGTATGAAATTTGCTGTTTGGACATAGCACTAGCCGTCGTTGATTTGTATTTATAGCCGATGCTTATACCAAGGTAATCAATCGATGAATGATATAGGTAATCAATAGAACAAAGACATGTATTGTTAATTTACAATAAACACGCTTACAAAAATAGTTATTTTCGAAAAACATACTTTCCTGATCAAAACGGTTGGACCATATTGTGAATTTGTTATGAAATATGGACGTGCCTAGTGATTAAATGTTGTTTGTGGCTAGTCTTGGCAAAGTATTTCTAGGACTGCATTTGTATTTGCAAGTCCGTCAAGTTTTATATCTGAAGTGTTACATTTAAAAGTCGAACTATCCCGCTGTCTCCGACCTGCTGGTACATTGCGGAAATGAAAGTGCGCAAGTCTAAAATAAATCACTGTAATGGAGCGCACGCATAGTTCATTCTTTAAATGAAAACACTCACAAACAGATTCTATCGTACATGTAACACATTGATTCATTTAAGCCAAATGTGACAGCTGACATCTCCTCAACTTGATGTAATCAACAGCAATTATCGTATTGTTCTTAAAATCTCTCGATTGACTTTCAAAGCCTGTTATACTGGCTCCTGTAAAAACATGAACCCGTGAAGCTGTCCTAGGTTGTGATTTTAACTGTGGAACTCTTTTATGCATGACCACGCTTTGTGACTAATTTTCCAGTTTGCAGTAAGTACAGAATACTGTTGATCAACATTGATGAAGTGTGTTTTTTATTATAATGTGGTTTTGACAGTTCTCACACTTTACAGTATTGAGCTAGCTTTATCATAAATTTATTATTTTTACCGATTTCATGCTAGCCTACTCACGAAAGATGTTCATAAACAGAGAATGGCGAGATGCCGTAGTTTTACATTTTACTTGTATCAAAGAATAAATAAGTGACGAATTGAAATTCAAACCCGATTAAGTAGACGATGTTTTGATAATTGATTTATGCTGTTGAAACCAATATCTTACTTCGAGGTATCCGAGTTTTCAGGTTTCAAATGATTATAGTTTTATCTGCTAAGATAAAGAAAAGATTTGGCTGGGAACGGAGAAATACTTCGAGCTATAAGAGTTTGAGATAACGAGGTTCAAGTGTAGGTTTATAGTGTTAATGTCATACAACAATATCCTGCTACATTTGCATTAGTTATCATTAACAATCTAATAATAGTTCGTTCAGGGATTATCGATACACATTAAAAATCTGAAGTGGGGCTGTCAGGTATTGGTGTGGTTTGTACATATGCTTTGCTTTCTGCTACAATGCTTGGTTGTGTGAGCTCTCTTCGCTGTGTGGGTAATGTTTATAGGTTTCGCTCAGCGACAGTTTGCCACATGTAAGACTTCCCTTCCAATATATAGAGATATGTATGGTTGACTTTTTCAACTTTTCACCTCCATTGTATAGTAACAGCTGTAGTTGTAAAGAAGTGTCCTCGTAAACTGAATGTTGAAGATACTTTCAGCTGACTCGATCATATTACATATGAAATAAGGTGAAAATAAAATTCTCCTGATCTTCACAAGTGCATTCCCAGTTTTGCTAGGTAAAAGATAAACATTTACTATTTACCTTTCTGTAGGGAAAGACAGCTCACAATGGCTATTGTTCTGATTGTCACCATATTACTCATCACTTTATGCAGTGTTTCTATGGTAACATCATCAAATTTCATGTGCTTCTGACCATGGCACATTGTGCACTGGGGTCGATCACCATCACAACATTATAATGTTTACAGTAGGAAAGTGTAAGAGAAAACTTATCATGGACCTGTGGCCATTTAACTCAAAAATGTATTGAATTTAAACTATAAAACCCAATGAATGAAGGATATCAAATAGATACCCAGAAAAAACACCTCAACAGTGTTTACATTTTATATTTAAAATTCCAGTAAGAAATGTGTTAAGCTTACAATGCTTTGAAATCTGACATCTCAAGTTCAACTGAATCAAATGATTTTGGTGAAGATATATTGACCCGAACACTTGCCACATCTATCATAACACGTAACTGCATGCTCTCTGTATAGAGGTTTTCCTAACATGATTTCCTTATCATAAAAGCATGAAAATCATTGATTTCTTCAATTTGATCACCAGCAGCAAGACCTGCTGTGACTTCCTGGAGTCCATATATATACAGAAATCCATGGATGGGATTTGATTATAAACTTAACACTTGGCCGGGTTGACTTCCCACTAACTGTCCCAGGAGCCAGATCACTCACATTACATCTGACAACTTATGGCAAATATTAGCCACAGTTATCAAATCATACATATTTTTATGGTCATTTTCGTTGGCAATACGATTAGGGTCCTTTTCACCCCGATATTTATACACTTAATGCTTTTTCGTAAATCTTTATGGATAACGTTACAAAAAATGTCCACATCAGTTTAGTTTTTTATTATCTCTAATATTTTCAGGCGTCAGACCTTCAAGTCAGGGTGCCAGTTTTGTCCAGAGACTAAGTTCTTTCACTTTCACTTACAGAAAACTTATGTATGATATCACAGACCTAAGTAGAGGGGGCAATCACTGTTGTTAAGATCACTTTCACTTACAGCAAAGTATTGGCATCATTATCTATTTGATGCTTGATCCACACACCAAGTTGGACTTTGTCTTTTTGGGGTTGGCTGAGCTATAGGGAGACAAATTATATATTTAATGATCTGGATTGCACAGATGATTGGCGCCGAAAGGCCAACTTGGTTTTCAATGATTGCTGCAACTCATTGGTTGGTCAGGATCACTTAAATTATAGCACAGCTATGGCAATGCACACTGGCATTTTGTGGCTATGTTATTACTACAGTGTATAATCAAGCCATTTGGATTGATGTGTCTCACCTGTGCCCCGCTTTGACCATCAATGCACATATCAGAGAAACTAACTTAAATGCAAAAACTTAATGTTGATGGAGATGCTGACAAAGTCAATGGACCATGAAAGGTAGGCCGCATCCAGCATTTGATGCATGGGTTGAGATGTACTACCTAAGATGCATCTATGGTCCAAGTGTGGTTGGTATAACAATTAACCTTTCAGTGAAAGTAAGTTAAAAAAAAAAAAGTAAGTTAACGCCCAAACTTTAATCTTGACGCCGCCGCTGTCAAAGCAACACCTTAGTCTCGCCTCCGCTACTTCATCGTGACGAGACAAAAACTGAGTTTGAAAGCGAAATGAAATCTTGAAGTTTTGTTTCATATTGTCAAGGACTAAAAAGATATTACTAGTTATATCGGTACAACATTCAATCTGCACTGCTCAACAGCGAAAATTGACAGTTTAAATATGTATAATAATGAAAACAAAGAAGAAAGCATTTGTGTAGCTTAAAATTGGTATACATGCATACAGTACCCCCACTCCAACTTTGATGCAAATGGAGATAAACAAAGTTTTTAACCAAAATCAGTGAAGCAGAAAATATGGGTCACATTTATCGTCATTCGACGTATTAGTGCATATATATACATAACACTCATAACAAGAGATCCAGGCCGCCTTAGTGAAAGGCAAGTGTGTTATCCAATGCACCACCCGACCACCCACCATTGTACTATCTTCATAAGTTCTATTGTCACTTTGATCTTTTCTCTTCTTTTCTCTTATCTGTTTAATTGAGATATGTAAACAGTAATTAAATTAACTGTTGATCTAAATCTCAAACTGCTGTGTATAAAAGACAACCTTAAAGGTGAGTTTTTTGTTTCAAATATTTACTAATGCAGTACTTATATAATGTGAAAGAAATAGATCTGATCATTGCAACATGAGAAAGATCAGTTAAGTACTAATCCTGTGGTCATCTTGTTTTTATAATCGCTCTCAAAAACATGCACAACTAAGGACCAAGGAAAATCTACATATCAAAATTGAGACAGATCCCCGCAGTATTTCAATAGCAATAGCAATAACAAACTTTCACTGCCAAAATTCAAGATGGCCACCCATCAGCCATTTTGTTTATCCAAACAATCTCAAAAGTTAACCTGCACAACAACAGACCAAGGGGAAGTTACATGTCAAAGAAAAAGATCCTTCCAATATTTCCTGAGAAATAGCAATATCAATGTAACCAAATATAAATTTTCAAGTGACTGGTGATTTTTAATTTTATGAAACCCAATTAGTTAAACAAAAGTCAATGCAGCAGAAAATATAACTCAACATTTGATATATTCATGTAGTACTCCTCAATCTGTATCTGCATATGAAGGTTTAAGTGACTGTTGGACTTTAAGTATCAAGTAGGGAGTTAAACACAAACTTTTTACCCAAGATGTAATCAGGATGGCTGTACAGACAACAAACATACAAATACACAGACGGAAAAGGCAGACACTTCATATGCCACCTGAACTAATGACGCAGAGGCATAAAAACAATATAGCATATAACTGTACAAATAGCCTGGGAGAAAAGCATTTCATAATTAATAATAATAATAAAAATTTGAGGTTCTTATATACCGCTTTATTACAACCTAATTTAAAGGTTGTCTCAAAGCGGTTCACAAATTATTATTTGTGGTTAATTTAGGACCTTTGCAATTAGCCAAGATCTTTCCCAACTCCCTGGGGAGCATACAGCCAGTGCTGCCATTTCGGCGCTCACAGCTAGCAATCAACAATTCTAGCACTGCCCAACCACATACTCATTTACAGCTGAGTAGACTGGAACAAGCTGAATAAAGTATCTTGCTCAAAGATACAACACAGTGCCGTGATGTGACTCGAACCCGCAACCCTTTGGTCACGAGCCCGGCGTCCTACCACTGGACTACCGTGCCTCATGTTGTGATTGATACTTTACTTTTTAATTCTAAAAATTATCACATATTGAGGAAACAAAACAAATTTTCATCAAATATTAACGGTATTCAGAACCTGAATTTATTTGGGTGAGTCAAACTTTCTTACAATTTGGAACAAAATTCAGGGTTAAGATTTCACTTATTGCCATTTAAAGTCGGAAAACTAATTCTTTATCAGAAGGACAACAATTTCACACAATTCCATTAAAATTCTAAATAACATAAGATAAAGACATCAAATCACAAAATTAATCAATATTTATCAATTCAATAAAATTATTTGAAAATGTTTACATTTTTGAAATCAACATATCCACATTTTTTTCACAAACATATGTACCTATCATTTTCACAAATATTTAGCACCAAAGTTAAAGGAAACTTACTACAATGAGATTTTTAAATCGTTCAAGGATTTTATGAAAGCGAAAAAATATTGATACCCGACTCCACTTAGAAGCGTGTCAGGTATTATAGATATTTATTTTCTAAGTGCCGAGATTGATATTAGCGAGGACAAGCCGCGGACCTGATCAGAGAGGACAACAGACAGATACGATCTCCTCCCAACTGGACGCCATTAGAGATAATAGGACGACAGAAACTTTCTTATTAAATTTTTTATTTAAAAGCGTAAATCATGATCGGATAGCGCTATACTGAAGTGCCTGATTACAGGTTAAATGTTTCGTGTTTGGAACATAACGAGGCTTGTGGATGGTCAATTGATAGCAGATAGGTATTTAAACTTATCTCTTCTTAAATTACTAGGTCCCTTCACAAGTAATGGGTCTCGAAATTCACCATTTAAAAATCGTATGTAGACTAGTTGTATACATCTTCAGCCTACAGAAGAGAAACTGATCGCACACTTTCTTTAAATCGTGAAACTATGGACGAAGGACCACAATCCGTACAAATTACCATGAGTTGGGTTTTTTTCATCATTCTTATCAATCTAAACCATTTTTTCTCTGGAATGAATTTTTCAAAAATGATCTCTCATGACAATAGAAAACTTCTGAAAACTTACGGAAAATTTTTGAAGACTTTCAATTTGGTTTGGATAAAACCCCTCAACTTTTCGATCAAATCAATTTCTGACCACTGGGAGCCAGCAAAGTAAATGGATGCGAAATAAGTATTAGAGAAATAACACTTTGGGGCAGTCGTCCAAACTTTGATTCTCTTAATGACAGCTTAATTAGGGTAACATTTTCATCTATTATATCTTTCAAAATATTGAAATTACAACCCAACAACCACACATATAGGGATTTACATTGAGCGTCTGAACATAGAAAGTACAAAAAATTTGTATTTCCATTTTTTCTCAAAACTTCAGTTTTTTTTTCTTTAATCTTCCTTTTTTCAATTTTCCAAAAACAATTAATTAAGCTATTCAGTCCTCTGAACAACTCGGACCAGATATCAAGGGCCATATGAACTCATAACTACATATATATACGGCAAACAGTGTTTTTCTTAAAGCAATATAACAGATTTTGTAACAGTATTCTACCATCTGACATCAAATTCTATCTTTGACCTCCGGACACACATTATGGCCAAGTGTTACATTTTAACAGGCACAAGCTTTTGTCTAGGATTATACATCTGTCTAATAATCCTAAAAACACATATTATGAACATAAATATTCCAGGATTCAAATAAATTCTCCTAACAATTGTTAGCTTAATGAGGAATACCAAAACAATTCAAAATCAAATTTCCACCCCAGTCTTAACTCCTTCACCCCTACATGTATAGACTGGGCTTGTCCAGTCTGTGATTTGGTAAGGTTCAAATGTGACTTCAGGGGTGAATGGGTTAAAATTTACTTTTTTTCCCTGTCTGATACTGTGTTAAATATTTCAGTTACAAAGATTCAATATTTTATTTTAAAGATTTACTGACAGTAAAATTTATAGGAATTTATCATTAAGCTAACCAGTCTTTGATTATCTGAACCGTGAACTCTGACCTTTGATCAAATAAAATATTACAGTACAACATAACACAAATTTAACAGCACAACCTGTTCATTGGACGTAAATCATCAGGCTATAATTGACTTTTCGACGTTAATCAATATTATTGCTACATTGTACAATGAGTGGGGATATTTTACCTAAATCTTTGATACATTATCGGTGACTAACAGGCACTCGTCAGTCCAACTTATCGTAAATCATCTAGACCAGGTGCCTGGATGATGACCTTGATCCTTGACCTCACATGAAAAGGTCAACTGTGGAATAATAAAAAGTTATGTCGAAATGTTTTTGGTAATCCATCTTTATTAGTTTCATTTCCTTAAAAAATTATCGATATCCAATCTTACAGGTTAGGCATTCATCTTTTTTTTTGTCTGCTTTTAAAGTTTTCTAATTTCAAATATCATTTTTTTTAATCTTTAAAGCATTATCTGTATAATAGATTCAAATTTCAAAATATTATTCCTTCAATCTTAAATGTTCAATTGCTGAAAACAATTGTCTGCTTATAGAAATTTTTAATTTCGAATATCATTAATTTTAATGTTTAAAGTTTCATCTGTTAAACAGATTGAATTTTCTATATAATATTCCTTCAATCTTAAAATGTTCAATTGCTGAAGACAGTTAAGACATTGACTTTCAATTTTAATAATTTCCACTTGTATTTCTACATTTTAAAAAGACAACATGTCATTTTTATATGACGGGGATTTTATCAAAACCACACAATAAACAGTTTTCAGCTTCATGTTCTTCATTCATGAGAATGACCTAAATAACCGCAGAGAAAAGTTATCATACAGTTGAAAAAGTCTATACTAGACATTTAAATAACCGCAGATAAAAATTGATGATACAGTTGAAAAAGGTTATACTAGGTATTTAAATAACCGCATAGAAAAGTTGATGATACAATGTACAACACTAGACATTTAAATGACCAGAAGAGAAAAATTGATGATACAGTTGAAAAAGTTTACATTTAAAAGAGCAAAAGAAAGGATAAGATTATACAGTCATCCAATCGTGAACGAGGTCATTAAAACGAAGTCACAATATTACGTATTCAAGTATAAACAGGCGTGCTTCTGACTGGTGGCAAATTGTAAAACCAGAACAAATTTAATGGGCTCAGTGGTTTTTTATATCCCATCACTGTGGATGTAGCAGATGGTCAGCACCTTCGAAGGTAAACAAACGAGACGGTACTCTGTTAGCTCCGTCACTGCTTGGATCTATCTGTACTTTAGCTTAAGGTGACTACCTCCAAATCATCATGTTCAAATACAAGCTATCATTTTTGTAAACAAAAGGGCTGTAACGATACATTAACATGACAATACAATACTACCATAATACTGTGGTCCTGACACGATACCTATCGAGATACATGTAGTAACAGTAGAAGCAAAGAGAAAAAATATATGTCACAAATTTTTAATGGCAATATTACAACTGGAAAGAGACTTGGTCCAAACTAGGCGCGACTTTAAAGTTTCACTCAATTCACATCTTTTGACATGAATGCTAAGCTGTAGCTGTTGGAACCGATATGAGTAGACTTAATTCAGAAACGACAAAATCCTGAAAATATATTGTATCGTCGCACAATTTATCATTGCAGCCCTAGCCAAAAAAGATTTTATTTATTTATCCACCCAATTAGCAGATTTTACAAACTTTATGCCAGCATCCAACACCAGGAGGGTGTGAAACAGTTGATCAACACCCCAAGGTGGAAGGTAAATAGGATCAACATACCTGGAAAATGAGAAAAACGTTAGAAACAAATTAAACTTCTTACATTATTTTAGGTATTTTTAATGACTTTCTTGATAATATCATCAGTAGTGCCCTCTCTTTGATTTTTTACCTTTTTTAACGACGGTAAGAAATTTTATCTTTTTAGTAGCAAGATTTTCACCTGAAATGTTTTTGTTTTTTTTAATTTAATCAAACGATTATTTCTTTATAATTTTGTTTAAGCCTCCGGAATCAAAAGCTTTGAAACTATTTAATAATAGATTTTAACAGATGGTCCAAAAAACCGCAAGAAACCACATGATATTGAACACAAGGGGCCAATCTTGGAGAGAATCAATTTTCATTCATTTGAACTGATTTTTAATACAAGTTAAATTTCAAATGTACTTTAAATGCAGTTCATGTCTTTAAACCCGCTATAAAAAGATGCGCTAAGCGAAACGAAGTAGCTTTTTCACAGTCAGTCTGTCTGTATGTAAGACACCTAGAGTGCTATGTACCTACACCTGTATCATTGTGTCTTAGTGGTCCACTGGACTTTTCATTGAGTTTGAAAGTCGTGATTCAAATCTATTTAAAGGTTGATAACAAACACCAAATAGAAGATAATGCAAAAATAGCAAAAATCATTTTTTAAGATATATCTAAAAAAGAAACTTTTTTTTTTCATTTTAATTTTGAAATCATTAATTCTAATATTTAGATATTTTTATTTTTTTTTTAGTTTTAAAATCAAAAGCATGTTTTCACATTTGTAACTGTTTTATCGCATTTCAAATTTTAGAAAGAGTCATCATGCATTTAACCCTTTCACCCCTATGTAACTATAGTAAACACTACCGTGGATTGATCTGGATAAGTCCATTATGGTCTACAGTGGTGAAAGGGTTATGTAGTAAATAGGAAATACTTTTTCTGAGACAAGAAAAATTTCACAGTTTTTTTAAAAATAAATTGCTCGTCAGAATTTTGTTTCAGCCCTTTCTTGACCTACCTGGAACCCAACACAAAGTTTACCTGAACTTACCGGACACCTAGACATTGTCAACCAGTGACACCTACAAAGATGTCACAGGTTAACGAATGTCACCTGTCGTACAAACACAGGTGGGTGTCCGAAACAAACAACATAAATTTACGGTGATTATTAGCTACAGTTACTGTAACCGTTCCCTCCTCCCTGAAACGGATTTCTCCACTCCATTTAGTGTCAAACGCCTTGTCAACTTTATAACAAATATGGGTAGGCATTAGTATTTTATGTAGAAGATTGATCATTCTAATGCATATATGAAAGTACAAAATTATCATCTGAAGGCCAGATACAAAGAAACACTTTTAAATTCAAATATTTTTAGACAGAGTTTCTGTTACCTAAATTTTACAACAGCCTGTTCCTACAGGTGTATATGAATTCGGAAAATATATATTTATTTGTATTGAATTTGGGAATATTTTCCTCAGTTTTTGGTAATTTTGGTGAAAATGATGCACTTTTTCGCCAGGGAAAACAGCCTGTCTATTTGGCAAGTAAAACTGAGCAAAAATATACAATCACTGTAAGATTGAAGATTTTTGAAAAGTTCTGATTTACATGTCTGTATGCTAACCAGGCCGTTGACAGGCATTCACCATTGTCTGAACAATGTTCAGACAGCCCACCATGTTTCGGACACTCCGCTGTATATTAGCCCGATACTGCCCTACTGGAATTCCTCTCCACTCATCGTCCAAAATTTTCCAATTTGGTCAAGAGGCTAATAAAGCTATATACAGGTGTTACATCCCTTTCTTACCTGGACAAAGGGCTGCTAATTAGGGCCAGGTGAAAACGGTCACCGGACAGGTATTTGGGAAATTGTTACCTACTCTGATGATCAATTTCTCACCCACTGTATAACAACTCGGACAAAAGTCGGCGAGATTTTGATGACAATTTGAATGGGGTGGTAAAACGGAGAAATTGTTCACACATACAAAGCTTTCTCTTTGATCTGACACTGGGGTAGGCCACAGTAATGTCAGCTCCTACCAAGGGAGACAATTGGAGGAACAGAGAAAGGAGTTTTCTGTGATAACAGTACCGTAGGTGTATAAAACAGTGGGAGACTTGACAGGACGGACAACAGTGACAACAGTGGGAGGGGGGTTTGTAAAAGGGGACTTGGTAATGAAAAAGTGCTGGAAAGGGAGCAAGATTTGAGAGAACAGGGAAAGGAAAGTACACAGAAGTGGGGCGGGGTTGGGTTGGGGTTTGGGGGTGTGGGTTTGCACAGAAGTGAGGTGGGGTGTGGGTTGGGTACACAGAAGTGAGGTGGGGTGGGGT
>JAUMHH010201033.1:0-13384 GCA_032359455.1 Chlamys rubida | reverse complement strand
TCCCTTTGGGGCCCAGCCCTGGCCCCAGGGGTTGGGGAGGAATCCCAAATTTACAATTTTGTAGCCTCATCTACCAAGGATGATTTTGACCAAGTTTGAAAAAAATCCATCCACTGGTTCTTGAGAAGAAGTTGAAAATGTAAAAAGTATACGCACGACGCACGTCGCACGACGGACGACGACGGACGGAAAGCGATTAGAATAGGTCACTTGAGCAAAGCTCAACCTGACCTGACCACTCGCTTGGCTAATACCTGTCCTTTGAAGAGTACTGAGGAGCGTCAAACCCAGTCAATTTTACCGTTACGCGACAGAGAGATCCTTTGATGTACATCAAAGGATCAAACTAGTCTTCTGTATCACAACGGGGTGCACACTGGAATTTCGATTTTGTCATGAAAATCCCAGGGGTGCACAGAGCTAAAGTGAGCGTAAATCCTGCCATGGTATAATATGTTTACCTCAGTATTCCATCACTGAAGGACGACTATATTTTGTTTGGATAATCATTTGTCATGGGAAGGCGACCGATAATTTATTTTGTTTAGGCTTAACTATTTAAATAACGAAAGAGTTGAAGGAAAATGACCGTTAAAGGGTGATGAACATGATAAAGCTTCTGATAATAAAACAATTTCATATTTTTTTGTAAAGCGATAAATCAATGATAAAAAACTGTTGATAGTGTGAACAGAGATCTTTTGAAAACTAGATGTGGATGCTTTGAAAGCAATTATATCCTTTTATATTGACAATAATAAATGGTAACTTAGTATGAAAATAAATCCTATTTTAACACCACCCAGAGATATAACGCTCGACGAGATTGTCTTCCCGTGTAAGTGAATGACTGGGCAAATGATATTAATGATTTACAATGAGGTAACCTGAGTGATGAGCCGAGTATCATCTGCATACTTATCCATGCTAATCACACTTGTTGCTCTTGACGATAAATCCAAGAAACTGATTCTAGATAAATCAAATAGATAGTGTAAAAAGAGGAAGCTTGAAATTCACCAAGACAAAACCTACATTGTCCTTTCGCAGAAATAATACCCTGACTCTAACGGATACAATGTAAAGACATGTGGTGATCTGTCTAATAAATATAAGTACATTCCTACCTACAACTAGATCAGGGCAAAGGTTTTCCAGATTTCCAGATTTGGAAGAAAAGTGCGTTTGCGTTTTAAAAATAAGTACTGTTATGATAAATCCGTTAGTACAACACAATTATGCAACCCTGACGTTTTTTAATTAATTGATGACACAAATTGGAGTTTTCTCTTTTGATATTAAATTTCATACATGGGATCAATCTGAACCATTTTGAAATTATTATTAATATTAGTCTTCCCTTCCATGTGTTTTACTATCTTGTTGACTAAAAGTATTATCAAGTCCAGCAAGCTTGTTAGACAGGGGCTCTCCCCATTATCTGTTCTCAGAACAATCATTTGTGATAACGTTAGTATTTTGATTTACTTATATAATATGTTTTAACGACAAATTATATCTATTGCTTGTTTATTTTATAAGAAAGGGCTGTTTGCCTCTTAACTAAAGCTTTGTTCTAGTTGTGTAATTACACTAAAAGAACTAATGGAATTTTGCTATGTGACAATTAAATACACCGTATTGACTTGAATGACTTACAAAGCTATCTGCATTGATACTGATCTAATTCTTATGTTCCTAACCATGTTTGTAAATATTCATAGTTCATTATTTGCTGTTGTTAGAGATGTACCACCAGGAAGAGGGCTTGTATAGGCTTTGCCCAATTCCCATTAAATCTCATTAATTTAAAATATTTTGGAATGAAAAACAAAGCTATCCAATGGTCGTTGTCTGATTAGGTCATCCAACTGAATCGCCAGAGGAAAAATATTCTAAGACTCGTTTTATAAATCTCATATGAAATGGAAACTCATGTAAGATGCTATATATCTTGCTGGTATTTGATATTGTTTGGAACATTCTCTATTATCGTGCTTGTATTTGATACTATTTAGAATACTCACTTTAAGTTTAATTATATAGCTGTATATTACATTGATACAGGATACTTACCTGTTTCTGTTCGTACCTAAGAGCCAGTTTTAACCTTGTACATTGATATAGGATACTTACCTGTTTCTGTTCGTACTTAAGTTAAATTATATAGCTGTATATTACATTGATATAGGATACTTACCTGTTTCTGTTCGTACTTAAGAGCCAATTTTAACCTCGCGAGAGTGAGTTTGTTGTTGTCTACGATTCCGTATTGTTTGTGGTCTGCCTCCTCCTCGTCACTTTCTTTGTTGAGTACAGCGATGACCTCCTCGCTCGTGCGACACTGATCAATGAGATCACAAGCGTATTTCTTACTCTGTTCGCTCAGACCCATGTACGTGTCCTTAAACTCGTTCTCCCTCAACGCAAGTTTCTGTAGTACCCATGAAAGACGGAATGCCGAGAGAATGGGATCGGGACTGGTCAACGAGATCCATGCTGGGCTGGCAAGAGCTTTATACGTATTTATCCGCAACAGCGAGTGACGTAAGCTGTCTTCGTGCACGTGCTCCTGACACACCTTACAAGAACAGGACAGCTGATGAGGCTGCTGGATCTCCGCGCCCCGGAGGATGAGCAGCTGCAGGATCTCGAACTGGTTACAATGGGCGGCCAGAATGATGGGTGAGATGTCCTGAGAGTAGTCAGAACTCTCCTCGCCCGTACGCTGACACTTTGACCAGTCTGACCCCAGCATCTCCAACGTGATGGAGGGATGGTCGATCAACATCTCCACGATCTTGTACACACCCTCCCGGATTGCGTACAGCAGCGCGTCCCCGATGCGAACCCCATCTTGCTGAAGGAGTACCTCCACCAGTTCCACGTTTTCATTGTCCACGGCGATCTGGATGGCTGACCGACCAAGCATGTTGGTGCAGTTGACATTTACAGGGTTCGTGCCTTGTAGGCAGCGGATGACGGTGTGCTTATCGCCTCGCTCCACCGCCTCCAAGAAGATCCGCTCCGTCGTGTCCATACCTTGAAACTCCTTGAGAGGCTCCAGGGGCATGGTGATGGGACGGATCTTAGACGAGCGGTGTGAACCACGTCTTTTCACAGAGGACCGGGTCATGCCCTCCTCCTGTCGACTCAAACTGTAAGCAAAGGAGGCACATATTAAAGGCATATATCATCTAATATTCCAATCATTTCAGGAATTTCCTAAACCATACATGGGACAACACTCTCAAAACAAATACATGGATGTTACATACGAAGTGTGACTATGCAGCAATGTAAGGATAAAGAAAAATCACGAATTTTGTTGACATTTGGGGTATTCTTCATCTGAGCAAGTATAACCATCAATATGTAATATGGTAATATGTTACACTCTCATACCAACGTTACATTTATATAAATTTATACGAATGAAATATCAAAAATTATCACATTTTTACCCGTGAAGTATACCGTGAAATTGTTCTTAAGGTAGGAAGTTGTTCGACGATAACGACGCATTTTGAGCAGCGAACGATGAGTGAATTTGAACATGTTTGACAGCGGTGTGACGTTGAAGGTGAATGTTTTGTGACCAGACGGTTTGCGTACAGGTGTGTTATATCTGCCACCTCTGATACTTGTGTTAACCTGACCAAGGACAGATGGAGCTTCACCCAGCACGTGTCTCTTTGTCTGGTTGTGCACCCCTCTAACCGATCACTATTAGTCCGACAGCGCTCCGTACCGATACTGCTTGAGAGGCTTACTCCAGTAACAGGCATAGTGACGGTACGTTCTGCGTCGTTGTCGTCAAAAAGAATTTGAAACAAGTGTATCAACGTGGTCAGTTGAATAAGGATTTAGATCAGTTGGCTAACAATATGCTTTTATTGTAAGCTATGGACAATTCGGAGGAAGAGGTTTTTAATTTCAATGTAAAGCCTTCACTTGAAGTTACGACCAATTAGAACAAAACTTCTATTCGCTGCATTCAAATCGACAGATTTTCAGTTTCAGTGTAGATAAAGCGACGGTAGAATGTTTTCCCTATGCGGCATGTACTAGGGTAATTACGTAACTACCCGATTGACAAACATTTTGTTGTGAGCAACGTTTAGCATATGATAGGAGAAATCTTAGAACTGCGTTTAATAGGCTATATTCAAATTGGCGCGCAGCCATGTTGTCATCAGGATATGCAGCTTGTTTTTCATATCAAAATAAGTTTCGAGAACGGAAGTGGGATCTAATACGAATCATAGAAAAATGCTCTATCATGCATAGGGGTGTAGGATAGAAATATAGATTACTTTTGAGATTTGTTTGTTTGTCTGCTGTGTTTTTTTCTCTCTCTAGCTGCCTTCCATATACATGTACAAGATAAATAGATAAAGGGCACCGCGGTTAGTCTGACATTATACATAGTATGACGTCACAACAAGTATTCCGTCGTAGTTAGTATGATGTCATACAATGGGTTTCGTGAGAAACTTCCGTATTCTTATGAATGTCGATCCTGGCTTAAATTGATGACATCTGTACGTGTGTACATTGAAGACAACCATCGTTCAAAAGAAATGCAGCATTCACAGTTTCTTTCAAATTAGACTGACGAAAGGCAAGAGCCCGACAATATTATTCAACGTTTATATGTTGAAAGGTATATTTGGCTTTTGAGATGACTATAAGTTACAGTTAACATTTATGATTATATACAGTACTGTATAGTTGTTAATATTCACGAGGGTTTTAATATCGCGAATTTCGCGAATGCCTTAAAATTCGCAAAATTAAAACCCATGAGATTGTCGCCATAATATCCACGCTTCACACGTCAGTGATATCAGTTGAGCCGTGGCTACTAGGTCAAAAACTTCGTTTTGAAACAAGTATACTATATAAAAAGGGTAGCAGATAAATCGATATTTCCAAAAAAAAACTGTCACACACAAAAGATAAATATCCCTACATCACACAAACAAATTGTAACATAGAGATAGATGTATAATATTATAACAGACGTACCTACACACACATATATACATGTACATAACAGATATTAATGATAACAAATCCAATTTGTACAAAAGCAGCTTACAACATGTAAAACGGTCGATAAGCAAGCTATATATTACATTTGTCAGAGACTCGTAATCGAGTTGTTATGGTAACAGAAAGCTGATCAATAGCTCATCTGAGGAAGTATGACACACCTACAGTCTCCATCATTATCGCCTTCTCATGTGATATCAAACATTGTCATAGTTACATAGCAATTGTCCTCTATAAAAGAGAAAGACTTTCATTAGATATAATGGTACGCTGTCAAAGTCAACCATCCTCATGTTTTAATTATCTTATCACGAACTGATCTCGTGAACATCCCCAGTGAGATTGTTAGGTCAAAACAGGTTGTATTCAAGGTCCCCAGTATCAGGTAAAATCAAAACACGTTCTTTGTATCGAGTTGAAACTTGAAGGCGATATTTACACAATTTTAGAACACAACTAATAAAGATTGTATACAGGGTTCAAAAGTTAAGTCGACTAATACAAAGATTGTATACAGGGTTCAAACGTTTAGTCGACAAATACAAAGGTTGTACACTGGGTTCAAAACTTAAGTCGACAAATACAAAGATTGTATACAGGGTTCAAAAGTCAAGTCGACAAATACAAAGATTGCATACAGGGTTCAAAAGTCAAGTCGACAAATATACAGGCTGTATACAGGGTTCAAAAGATTAGTCGACAAATATAAAGGTTGAATACAGGGTTCACAATATTAGTCGACACATATAGAGGATGAATACAGGGACACAATATTTAGGGTTCAAAACTTTAGTCGACAAATATACAGGTTGTACACTGGGTTCACAATATAAGGCGGCGATTACAAAGGTTGTATACAGGGTTCAAAACTTAAGTCGACAAATATACAGGTTGTACACTGGGTTCACAATATTAGTCGACGATTACAAAGGTTGTACACTGGGTTCAAAGTTTTCGGCGACAACTATAAAGGTTGTATGCAGAGCTCACAATTTTAGACGACAAACATAACGGCGGCTTATTGTGTTACATTGTACACAAAGTACACACTTTTAGGCAACGATTATTAAAGTTTTGATAAGGGTTTGTTATTTTTGGTTTATATGATAAAGTTAATAACGGGCTGGTTATTTTTGGTTCATATAACCTAGTTTTGATCAAAGGATGGCTATTATAAGATTATATCAGAAAGGTTTGACATAGGGAGGGCAGTTTTTGGTTTATTTGCTAAAGGTTTGATAAAGGGATGGCTGTTTTTGGTTTATGTAAGAAAGAGTTGGTTATTTTTGGTTTATATAACAAATATTTAATAAAACGTTGGTTTATGTTAGGTATATGTAACAAATATTTGATAAAGGGTTAGTTATTTCCTGTTTATATAACAAACATTAGATTAAGGGTTGATTATTTTGGGTATCTATAACAAAGTTTTGAGTTTGGTTAAAATAAAAAGGTTTGATAAAGGGTTGACAATTTTTGGTTTATTTTACAGAGTTTACAAGAGTCTTTTTTCCCACCAAAAGCTTGATTTTGGTTTATATAACAAAGTTTTTTGTAAAGGGTAAATTACTTTTTAGTTTATATAACAATTTAAAGTTTGATTAAAAGCTTGTAATTACTCAAGGTTTCGCACAAGGTTCACTGGTTTAGGTAAAGATGATATACACATTGTAGTTGTATACAGGGTTCACTGTTTTAGGTAAAGAAGATATACACATTGTAGTTGTATACAAGGTTCACTGGTTTAGGTAAAGATGATATACACATTGTAGTTGTATACAGGGTTCACTGTTTTATGTGAGGATGTATATAGGGTTCACTATTTAGGTCAATATAAAAGGTGTGTTCAAGAATTAATAGTACAATGATAAAGGCTGTATACAGGGTTTCCTATTTTATAAACAAAAATGATAAAAGATTGTATTGAAGGTTCACATTTTAAGTAGAAAGTACAATATTTTTTTTTTAACATGTAGAGCTCTTTAAAGTACACGAATTTGAAAAATAAACATTTAAAGGTTGTATACAGGGTCAATTATTTTTGGCAAAGATACCATGTTTAGGTAAATGTAGTAAATCGCAATTTTACGTAAATACAATATAGGTTTATGTGTTAGGTTAAGATATACGGTGTATAAGTTCATTATTTAGGTAAAGGTATTACATTGTTCATTACAGGGTTCATTATTTTAGGTAAAGAAATGAATATAGGATGAGTACATACAGGGTTAACTATTCCAGAAGAAGACAAATATTGTATATAAGATTCACAATCGATGTTAAGATGTCACTGAACTTAAGTTAAATGTCACTATTTTAGCCACAGAGAGTGAAGGTTTTTTATACTGTAAATAATGATACAATCAAAAATGTCAGCAGATCTGAAAATGTACACATATAAGTTTAAAGAAAACGATAATGAACAATATTTCAATGTGTTGTCAAAATCGTAGATTAATCATTTGAGTAAAAATAGACAAAAAATGCGCCTGAGGACAAACCCCTTTGCTGTGCTCACCAGGCGAATGTAGAATCATAGGCTTTTTGTACAAATGAACGTAGACCAGTCACTGCATGTTAACCACCTGTAAGCCCTAGAGTGTAGTTGTTCGGGTCTTTTGATTATGGCCCTTGAATTACCGAAATAAAAATGCCTTACCTCCGCGACTTATGTCACCGACACGAACTTCCAGGAAATCTACACATGTTTACGGATGGGTGTGTAAACCGTCAGTCTACACATACAAGCCCTGAAAGTCCATCTATGTATACATACCATACAGCAATCCACAGGCTTAGCCGTACATAACGAATACAATGTAACATAAACTAAAATCAAATTTGGCTCGTGGTGATAATGAAGGATATACATACCAGCCATTACATCAGGCATCAGCTATTCAATACACATGAATACAATAACGGCGTCACAGGAGTGAGGCGACAGGCATCGTGTCTAAAGCAAAGAGATGAGTCTGTGAGCCAACATGTAGAGAAAGCTGTCAGGAGAGGGCTAGATACTCTTTATAAACGGCTTCGGCACAGCACTAGTCCAAAAATCAATAGGCAGAGGAGAACTTCACAGGGTCACACACACAGTTTGACGGAGTTGTCTTAGCCTCTTGTACACTCGCCCTTCTTGCATCTCTTCTGCTCTGTTCAACAAAATGTCGGATCAACGTTTCAAAACATGCAACAGCAATCTCAACATTTCACAGCAGCAAACGTGTGAACTCATAGCGTCTTTAATCACGTTAGTCTTCTCTCTGACCTTGAACATATTCTTCTGTAGTATAGACGAGTCCTGTTTTACTGGACAAACATTCCTCCTCGGGAGAGCATTGTTCAACAAATGTTTTTCTTTAAATCACCCGAAACGGTAAAAATTCTCAACAATGTCCAAGATAAGTATATAAACAATATGCCAGTGTCAACCTCAATAATTAGTCACAAATGTATCCCGTCGATTCCATGGTAGACATATTGACGAGTACCACATCTGGTGGAGGAAAATGCCTACCCTACTGGAGCACCTGGCATTATTCTTTACATGTATATTATTCCAAGTATATATTTAACATTTTTGCTATTATTCCAATCAGTTGAGCAACAAATTCGCTTCTTTTTTGTTGTTGTAGAATACATGTTTTTAGACTTTTTTGGGGGGTAATCATAAAAATGATGACAATCTCATCTTTAAATTATGATATAGGTTAATTTTTTTTTAACAACATCGAAGATGAGAGATCAAAAGTATGACAAGACCAACGTAAGTTCAACAAATATTTGTCAAAAAGCTTCTTCATAATCTTTGCATTGTAATGAAATATGGCACTATCAATTTGGTTTAAAAGCATTCTCAAGTTGAAGATTTAGGCTTTTGGTGCCGTTTTGACATTTTAGGTAGAAAACGTAATTCGTTAATATTGATTTCATTATCTCGTTTGAGGCCTATTGCTTGAAATATGGTATTGAAATATATTAACATGTACAAACATGACAAACAACTGCTTTCACACAAAAACAATCACAACGTACGCAGTTAGCTGGGCTGGTTTGAAGTTATTTTAGACAAATCTAACCGCCGAATGCCGACGTCTGCAACTTGCAAAAATAAAGGAGATCGGTAGGAATTGAACTTTCTTTTTTATGGAAGGCTGGGGGCTAATTTAAGAAAGTTGAAGATCACCAAAGTAGAAACAAATGTGATACTTATATTACTGCTTATGAACTAGAGGTGTCAGATTCAGATAATGAATTCTCTTCATATTAGCTGTGGCTATAATTAGTCTCACACCGGCCGCAAATCAAAATGGTTGTAGCGAGTGGAACAACAAAAGATAATTGTAAAATGTCTCGGAAATATTTTTCTGGTAGTCATCGTGTGACCTAGATAAATACACAACAGTCAATGCTGTGAACACTGAGCTTGACATGTTATACACATTTTACATTGAAATAATGTTTATAATATGTTACGACAAGACGAGTTACATAAAGTTCATTTATTGATTTAGGTCATTTTTGTTTCATTTATATATTTTTAAAAACATTTCGGTGGCATTTTACTATATGTTTTTATGTTTTCGACAGGCCAAAATTAACCATCTGGATTTGTGGCCGATGCATCTCCTCACAGATAGTAACGGAGAAATAAAGCTCCATATGACCAGGTGTATCTATGATCTTTAGACAGAGTTTGGTTACAATGGAGATTACTACTTATATGAAGACATCACTCTTGGTGTCTTTTTACAGACTAAGCCACGCTAGTTCTGTATCGTTTAATGGCTAAAATTCAAGTTCATTATATCCAAATCAAATGTCTCAATACCGATGTTTAATTGGATTCTCAAATATAACTTATCATGGGGTAGACCATACCATCTTTTATGGGGGCTTGTTAAATATTTTACCTTAATTTCCTTTAATCAAAAAGGGTCATGTAGTTATGGTTGTGCCTGCCAAATACTTTGCGACCAGCCAAAAAACATTTATTTTGTTGATAAATCATAGACTTAGCATTTTAATGTTCAATCAAAATTGCAGAAGATGAATTTCTGCAACCACAACCCCTTCCCTTATCTCAGGTTCATTATATTGTATCTTAACTGATGTTTCCACTAGGCATGTTATTACACACGCAGAGAACGAGAATAATTAAATAAGCTTTGAACCTTTGCTTGTATTTGTTCTTTTTCTTTTTAATGCAAGTTGGAGAAATTGGCATATTGTTCAATTTACAATTAAAGTACGTCCAAATCAGCCATGTTTTCTTAATGTGTAGGTTGACAATTTTGTGCTGAGGAAGCAAAATTTGTTATTCATCAAATTTAATACACACAAAAACATAAATTGCTGCAAAGTTTAAATAAAAGAAAGTGTACATCTCAAAAATGGCAGTACTATATCAAGTTAGTATTATCATACAAGTTTTGACGTTTGATACCTAATCAAGCTTGAAACATCACAGGTACGCCTCCATGTAATGCGGTTTATAAAAAATTTGCATTTGAATGTCTGTTGCACCTGGTTACATATTTGATATACATTTCAGGATATCATTAGATGTTCTGAAGATTGTTTTGTGTTACGAGTGTCTGTTTTGATTTGAGGTATAGACATCAGCCTTTTAATTTGGTTTTCTATTGATGTATACAATACATACATAAACACTATTTTTATTAAGAAATCATGTGACTTGCATGTGTTCATTCATCCGTCCACTAATTTACATTTTTACATTAGGTATCAAGAAAACTATTTTAAGTTATATTGAAGGTTAAAATCATTAATGTTTTGATGCGGTACAATTTTTTACATATCTACATGTATATCGTACTTTAGTTGGTATTCCTGTATTTTGAGTTTTGCATACGTAATATTACATAGAGGTTATAAACATTATACTTCAAACTTGTCTTGGCCCTAAACAGGTGCATGTGTGTAAGAGAGTGGGCGGTGGGGACATTTTCTGAAATTGGAAATCTCCATGTATTTTCCTTTTACATTATAAATATCCGTCGTTGTGAGGGAGGGGGGTCTGTTGCAATTATATGCTACACTGACAGGACAAAATTACAAATCTAAATCGTCAAATTTCTGTATTTTTATTTAACTGCGATACTTCTTACTGTTTGATTAACTTCAGTTTACAATATTAATTACCATTCATTTGTGCTTAATTTTTTTTGCATCTACGAAAACACTGATATTGAAGGCGTGGCCACCTTAAATTCCGCTTTTCCAGCCTCCGACCTAGGGACATTCTTTTCTCTCCATTTTAATCTGTCTAAATTGCTTCCGTATCTATAGTTCGTCCTCAGCAAACTACAATAGGGAACTATTGGTGTTTATACCGACACTATATTTTATTAGGAAATTTGTTCGTCTAGCGATTAATGACTGTACATATTTCCTCTCCCGTTACACCAGTATGGCAATGTCAATAACTCAGTAAAATATGGTTGATCTAATATGAGTTATATATGTATTTTCAAATGTGTTTTCAATATAATTCATTTTATAATATGCCAGTAGCAAACTGGACAAGTCTTTGTTTGGCAGGGCAGCAGACTGAACATAGATCTTATATAAGATAATGTAATTTTATAGATCAAACACTTGGTTTCTGTATAGTCTTCCTCCAAAAACAGACATGCACAAACTACAAACAGACATAATGTACTTTATTTCTACTGAAACAAACACCTTTTCTCAGTAGACTTTAACTGTGATTTTGGAGGTGGCTTTCACTGTTCACACATCCCTCTCCTCCGCTCCTGTTGAGGTGAATGTCCTATATGAGTGTGTACCATTCCACATTTATTTGTGGCTTTCACTGTTCACACATCCCTCTCCTCCGCTCCCGTTGAGGTGAATGTCCTATATGAGTGTGAACCATTCCACATTTATTTGTCTCTGGACCATCACTTGTTGTCTCTAATGAACATGTCGCAGAAACACACAAGTGTTCACTAATACTAGGCTGCCCTCCTAAATCACCAGGTACAGGGTCAATAGCTTGACCTTCAAAACAGGAACATGATGTAGATACACAGGTCCCAGACTGTTGATCTGAGGTCATATTCTCAGGGTTAGAGGTCACATGTCCAGAGTCTGTATCAGTAGAAGTCTTACTATGACAGTCATGTTCTGGTGTATTACAACCATCTGACAGAGTTTGCATACTGTCCATGTCTCCTGTATCCTCACATGGAACAGCGGTCTTCAACCTGACATCATCATCTAGCATCTCTACACAATTCTGTTCTACTTGTCCGACATTGTTACCTCCCTTCTCTACACAGCTGTCTACATTTACATTTACAAAACATTCTTCTCTCATCTCTACACAAGCCTGGTCTTTTTGACTGTCACCCAGTCTATCCTCCTGGGGGGTCATGTCATCGTTGCCATTGGAAACCTCATTTAGCATATCCTCGTGAGGGGTCGTGATGTCGTCTACATCATGTTTATCTACCTTTTTTACACCACACAATAAAGCAGCAGCACTTTTCTGTTTAGACTTCTTTGATCTTTTCTGAAATTAAACAAAATAATAAACATTGATTACAGATAATTTACTGTATATTTCATAAAAATGTATTGGTTTTAAGCTCTGACATATCCTTTATTGTCCACTAATGGTCCACACTTAATACACTTAACCCTTTCACCACTGTAGACCGTAATAGACTCAACCAGATCAATGCATGGTAGAGTTTACTGAAGTTACATAGGGGTGAAAGGGTTAAAACACATGAAAATGATGATTTTTTGCTTAAAATTATACAATACTAACTTTGGTAAGGTGTATGATAAAGACTGGTTGTATATTTTTCTTATGTACTTTTGTTTTTAACTGGGCCATAAGATACATTGTCACCACTCAAATCAGCGTTATTACAGTTTTACCAGTGGTATGCACGGATCTAGCAGCCACATTGTTGCCCCTATTTTTGGTCACTCAGCCATCTGAACCATCAAAAAAGAACTTTCAAACATCTGGATGACTACGACTGGTAATTTGAAAATGGCTGCCTGATAAGTGTATACGACTATCAACTCGATGACAAAATGGAACAGATTTGCATAACGGATGCAAGTTCAAAATGTGTTAAATCTATATCTAATTAAGGTCATAGGAGTGTATTGATAAACGGAAATAGGAAGTACATCCCTAGTTGAATATCCAATGTAGGGAGACAGTATCACAATGTCCGCATATTCTAATGTTTAATATTAAAGTGATGAATATTGTATGTTTATTATTGACAGAACAGTGTGTTCTCTCAATATTAAAGTATTTCAAAGCAATCCAGGC
>JAUMHH010201022.1:0-13385 GCA_032359455.1 Chlamys rubida | reverse complement strand
CTCACAAACAAATGACGTAACAATCAATACCTGCTCACAAGTGCAGATAACTCTGCAATACGCAAAGACGGAATAGATGTGTTTGGGATAATGTTTTCTATGCAGGCCTACGAAAATTCCTAATATTTAGGAAAATTTCCTTGACTTACCACGTAAGGTTTTTCCTCTTTACTCCAAAAGTTCATTACTATGGAAAAATATAAGTTTAGGATTTATTTTTTTTCTAATAGGAATATTCATGAAACTGGAAATGGACTACAAAATTTGACGCATATTTCCTAGTATATACATACTTATAGACTCTCCTAGAATCTCATATTACTGTATGTGTTTTTACTGTATTCTTTTGATAAAATAACTTTTATTCAGTTTTATAATAGTGCGATGGAACAAATACATGTTTGAGATTTTTTATTATGTATGTCAATTAAGCAGTGAAAACACATATTTATCAGAAATAAGACAGCTAAAAGAATGAGCAGAAAAACAATGTCATAATTAAGTGACTTGGCCCCAAAATCCTCAATTATAATTTAACTTTTTGACATGCAAATGTGATAATAATTGATACTTTGTTGCACCTTGGACAAAAAGGGTGTTTATTCATTACACAAGAATGGTATCACAAGAAGACTGACCTACAGTAGTCAATTGTAACGTGACAATTAATCCAAGGACGCCACTGAAAGTCATCTGCCAAGTTTTGACTCGGGATTGTAAAAAAGAATTTTTGAGAAGTTACATTGGTACACTGTAGTAATTTTTTTTCCAAGGGCCCTCAAAGTGATTCATTTGTAATGTATCAGTTTGTCGCTCTAATATAACCCACTACAGAAATAAAGGGACAATTATGGAGAAATGTCATCTGTTTTAGGATTTTGTTGAGGTGAATATGTGTAATGGACCTGAAAAGGAGATACTGATTGAGACGAAGTCGAGGTCAGTACAAACTTTCAGATCCTTGTACAGAAATAAAAGTTAATAATCGTTATATTGGATATAAAATTATGTTTTTTTTTCTCGTTAAACAAGATTAAAAGGAAGACAATAGTTAAAAGAAAAGTGCTGCGTTTGGCAAAGACTTTTTAAGAGTGTTGTGAAATTACAATAGAAGTGACGTCATAGAGAGAATATTGACCTGCTGTCCATATCACAAATCATTGACCTCCCATGTGATGATGATCTGACCAATGAGAAAGTAGGAAAAAGTTGTGTCACTTTTATTTCTTACTGACGCCGGGCGCCCTGTATGTCTGGCCCGTGACAAGCTTATGTCCATAATTATTTAAATGTTATAACAGCCAGACCACGATAATTATGATCAATATGAATCTCAGATAATTTACATACTTTATATAAATATGGATGGAGAATATGCTATATTATCATGTAAAAAGAGCATCCGTTGTGTGAACACTAATTGGAAATTTTCATCCTCCCATTATTAGTGCTCTTTAAATTATGATCACAAAACTAGATAATATGTATAAATGTATTGAAAGAGTCATATAACCTGTCTCTCAGAAATAAAATGCTATCAAAACAGGTTTTTGCCAGAAGTATACAAGAATACAGTCGTCAGAAGATTTAAATAAATGTAAAAATGCTGAATGTCATTTCTGGTACTTTAAGCTTAAAGAGGAAATTTCACATGATGGAAATGCTAATGCTTACTGTGTTGAGAAAATTGATGCAAAAATATCTACACATGAAAAGATATTTATATATTATATACATAACATATAGAATATATGAAATAGATTTCAAAACCATTGTTGATATGAAACTTTCACACCATAGTCACAACACGAGCATTTCCACATTCGAGAATTTCCATGGTTACAGAATAACCTGTTTCCTAGAAACAATTTTGTTCTCTCTGTATGTCCTTCATAGTTGAGTTTGTTTAATATCATGTTATTTGACCTGAACTCCTGTTATAATAATTGTATTGCCGGTGGTCCAATATACATGTAAAACATACATGTACAAGCTCAATCAAAACCACTATATGAAAACAATGTCACCTTTATTTAAAATGGCCATAATATTCTGTAAATTTTAACCTTTCCTTATAGAGTAAAATGAAGGACAATGCACAAATCTGCTCAATGGAGTAGTATCTGTTATATTATGACAAAGTGTAATTTATATGTACCATTTAAAGTATGATTTCTTAAACAGTTAACATTCATGTTTATGTTACTCAAACTTGATTGGTTCTATTAGTGGATTTTCTTTTGTAAAGTAAAAGATTTTCCTTTTATTATCACATTTCTCTTAATATCATGCTTTGCTCTACAAATGACAATAAGAGAAATGTACTGGTAGAGTACTTATATACATCGTGATATTAGTCTGTACACTTTTGTGTAGATGTGAATATTTGTTATGCAATGCAGACCTTTATTTGTTGATATCATCTAAGATTGTATAGCTGTCCATTTTTCTACCATTGATTGTTTTACAAAATGGTACATCAGATTGACAACGAGGTATATATTGTACTTTGAGAATTGAAGAGCTTACAATGTCTTTCCAACTTAAAATCATGGGAATGATAAATTTGTGTTTTGAGAAAAATCAGGATATGTTGTTGATTCTAGTTAAGGATGTTTGCTACCTTAATGTGGCATAAGTTTACCTCCTTTTTAAAAGAGTTTTGCACTTAGAAATGTGTCAAATGTAAGATTATTTTAAAGGTAGCATTTATCCTAACCAGTAGTGACAAAGATTTCCTGGTAACAACAAAACGTATACATAATCCAGCAAATATCTACTTTGGGGCAGTTGTTCAAATTGCAGTTATCTTAATTACCCTAGATGTTTCACCTAAAAATTTCAATCTCAGATATTTAAAAAATGTTAAAATTTTCATCCTGAAAATGCAAGATTTTAAATAATCATCAAAAATATTTTTTAAAAAAACATCAAAAAGAAAAAAATCAAAACAAACTGTTGCCTTTCAGATTGTCAAACAAAATAATGATTTAGATAATTTAAGTTAACAAACTGTCGTTTTTAATGGTACTTGGAACTACTGGCCCCTGTACTGATGGTTTCAGGTCTGTTTGCCCTAAATCTTGCTGGACCCCGGGTTGTTTGCACAATAAAGTATGTTTTAGGACGAAACTAGCCTATTTAGTAGAGCATGGTTTATACAGCCACATTTAAAATCTTCCTTAGTCTTCTTTGTTATTAGACCCATACATGGTCGCCAAGATCTCCACACAGCATACTTAAGTTCTTCCAGCAACAAAATTATTTGTGAAAATAAAAAAACTTTTTAATCATTAACAACATTTAACATTATGTTTCTAACGTAGAAAAAAGTTCTTAGAGGGAAACAACCCCGGGGAAACTACATTTAGGGCAGAACAACCAATAGTGTGAATAAGTGCACCACCAACCGCGATTTGTACAGATCAGGTGTAATGAGAGTTGTGCTGTCGTGAGTATGTTTTATATATCTTACATATCATTATGATGTATTATCAGTGTAAATAATTATAATTCTACTTAAATTGATATTACATGTATTACTTTACTTAATGCATTTTTAAAATTAAAGTGTCTTTTCTTCTACAAGTTTAAAGGGACAGTGAAAAGATTGTAATATTTTAAAAATAAAAATTGAAGGTCGCCAGAAAAAGATAAATCACCAATCAGTTGTTAGAGAATTAGTGTACACTAAGAAGATCATCTGTCTTTGTTAAATTTTTGACCCAGGGAAATTAAATCCATACACTATGCTCGCTTTGTAGACTGGTAAAGAAACGGATAGACCCTGCAGCCATGCAGTCAACAAGCTTTATTCCTCACTAGTGTTAAGAGTCTGGACAACTTAGATAGCCAGACTCATGAAGTTAATTGACAATGTCCAGGTCATGTGACTGGCACTTCCCATTGGAAACTGGCTAATACGAATTGAACATGAAAGACTTTTTGTCATTTGAGCTAAAAAAGCAATCATTTGCTTTCCTCCCAGGGTAATAGCTCATGCAAAGGGGCTAGCAAAGATGCTATATTGCCCTCAGATTATACTCTAAGTGCACTGGGGGATAGCAATGTTTTTCAGACAATTTGTTTAATTAAATGCAGTTTTGTTCTTGATAGCAGTTTTGAGACATTGATAAAGAAATATAATAGCAATATATAATTTTTAAATGTCTGTTAAAAATAGTTTTTCTATTTACATGCCTATATTCTGTTGTAAATTTGATACAGACAATATGTTACGTTTATATTCTAAGTTTACAGGATGTGTATATCATTGACCAATATAAGGTCTCAATTATATCCTAATGAGATTGATACGCTATGATGCCTATATATAGATTCTGTTTGATCATATTGAAAACATTTTTGCAGGCAATATATAAAAAATCAGATATTTTTTTAAGAAAATAAAAAATAAAAAATATCTTGACTTATAATTGTTTCTTTTTGAAATGTCTCTGCAGACCGAAAGGTAAGTAAACATACTGCAAGCCTTTGTTTATTTTAGATCAATACTACATGAACATTTTGAAAACTTTTCATTTATGTAAAACGACCATGACCCCAATGTTCAAAACCTGATTAATGAATCGTTCAATACAAGTTTTTAAAATGACATTTTTTTTTTTTAACTTTTGATGATATATTTTTAGTACCTATAGAGGTAGGTTTAGTATTGAATTACATTTTTATGGAAGTGTTACATATGAAAGTGTTGTTACCGTATTTATCCTACAGTAATCACAGGGTCCATCAACACATTCTCTGACTCGGAGAGGTGGGCTTATGACAGGACAACGAAATAGCATTTGTTGTCATTTCTACTGAACTGCAATATATACAGGTGGGCTTATTACCGGGCATGGTCTTATTGCCGGATAAATATGGTAACTTGTCTATACACTATTTAGGCTTTGAACAATAGGGCCTGTTGTGACAGCATCAGTATGATATGTCCTGAAAGTCAGTTTTCAGCAAAGACATACTTTACTGTACTTAAACTTTTTTTCCAAAATGATTAATTTCACCAAATGAACAAATTTCTCAATATGACTAATGACTTACATCTGTGTAATTGACTCTTATGCTGCTAAAAAGTTACTGTATGTGATAAAAACCACCAAACACATTCAACAAATGCATAAATCTTTTATTATTCCTGGAATGTACATAAATGTTAGAAAAATATAATATATATATAGATAAAAATATAGCAATTCAAAAAATTATTAGATATATTTTATTATTACAATACAAACCCCAACAAGAGATTACAGAGGGATGTTGGCGCCCACCATAGTAAGATCTTCATTGGTCCTATGTGAGTTTGATATTTTCTCTTTTTACCTGTTGGATCGAGTCATGTGACAGACATCAGACAATGCATCTTGTAAATTTGACATCGTCCTTTCAAAGTGAACTTGTTTGACCTTTTTACTAGCTTATAATTAATGCATAACGAAAGACGGACTGACCACAGACAAATGGTGATTCGAACAGCCCACCACCTGACGATAGTGGGCTGAAAATACAAAGAGAAAACAACTTATGGAGTATCCTTGGTTCAAAACATGACACATTAGTTATCAAAATAAAATGTAAATATTGTAAAATTCTTGTGAAAATTTATTATTAAATTGATTATGCTTCTCGCACCTTTAACCGTTTTCTGGTACAAAAAAAATGCATTTCCTCTAGCAATGAAGTCCATTGGTTCTCTCATGCCATAAAACCCTGTTTTTCATTTGATATAATGATCTACAAACAAGAAAATAGAGAGAGTGACACGGGACGACAAAAATAAAAATTTCAGCAGAAAATTGGACATTTAAAGTGATTTATAAAATTATAAAATATAATTTAAAGTCGCGGCTAAGCACAGTTCACATCAAGTAGCCTACGTAAATATAGTATGGAAATATATCTTCTTTTATATAATTTAGACGTATATCTTATTCCTGTCTATAGTTTATATATGTCTTATTCATGAATAATTATACACTTATCTTCCTTTAATGTATCATAAAATATGTAATATTATATCACTTTATATCTTTTACAATTACTGGTTAACCTTTTCACCCCTATGTAACTTCGATAGACTCTATCATGCATTGCTCTGGATGAGTCCATTATGGTCTACAGTGGTGAAAGGGTTAACTGGTACAAGTGGGGTGTTCTATTAACTGGTACAATTGAGGTGTTCTATTAACTGGTACAAGTGGGGTGTTCTATTCATTATATAGGAGTGAAATTGATACCAAAATTTATCATTTATCACAAAAAGGCTTCGGAGCATTGAATGCATGCAACAACATAATTATAAATAATTTTATGGACTTTTAATGAGGTTGATATGTTGCAACATGACCCTGAAAGATTTCTAACTGACCCAGGACATATCTTTCAGTGGCGGTTATAACCAGTAAGAGACTGAAAGGCTAAGATTATATACATTTCAAATATATTTATTTGATATTAACTTTGTTTTACACGTGTGTAAATCTGATATGACACACAAGATTAAATGTTTACAAAAAAGACTTAAATGTTGGTTAAATTATTGACTTTTTTCAAAAAATATCAGCGAGGATTTGAACTCGCAAGAAAGTGCGACCAATAATTGTACTTGAATTTGCAATGAACTCATCTCCTGAAAAATAGAACATCTTGCAAAAGTTAAGCGATTTTAACAATAATTTGATGGTTTATCTTTAAACTCTCATGTTACAAACAGATCTGTAAAATAAAATAAAATTGTATTACAAAATTTTCTACAAAAATATGATCATTTCATTCAACAGATCAGTCGTGTTCTGTCCTCCTTGTGATAGCTGCCTTTACAAGAGATTGATCGGTATGATGTTGTAACTGAACTTCTGTCAATGATCAATGTGCAAATTCATTCTAATTACATTGTGTATTGTGAAGTGTTTGTCACAGAGATTACTGTATACAGGGAAACATTGGCCAGGTCAAATATTCATCCTTTACCGATAAAGTCCATCTTCTTCGCCCAGTGTAAATTTCACTGTTCACATGTAATTACTGTAGTAGGGCGAGGAATAGTGATAAAGATAGTGCCGTCGCTGGGGCTCGAGCCCGCAGCCCTTGGCTCCCCAGCCCGGTGCTCTACCGCTGAGCTAAAGGGAAATTCCCTGAAGCTGATGCTTGTAAGGCAACCTAATCAATGCACATCTTTTACACTACTATATAATTTAGGTTGTGGACTATTTTTCACTGTCAGGATAAATTTTACAAGTGTTTGTACTTGTTAATAGTAACAGCAGAAGAATATTTTGTTGCATCTTCGAAATCCAGGAATTCTGCTCTCGATGGTGTGGTCAACTTATTTACTGATGTAGCAAGCTCTGTAATCAATTACCTAAAACTGACCATAATCACAGGCATCAAAGTTCTTACCAGTTTTCTGTAGATGGTCAGCTTTCCACTCCATTAACAGCTAGGTGACTGACCACAGTTTTGAAGCCTGTGATTATGGTCCGTTTTAGTGGACAACATTGAACAAAAGATGCTGCATTATAATTCATAGTTAGTCTATATACCCACATATGCATGTCAGCACCGATTTGAGTACATGTAACATAAGTGAAAATTCCCACCTAACAGTTAATAATTATCTGTAAAACCTACAACAATGTGGGATGAACACTTAATATCTTCACTGTGAAAAGGTGTCTTTTTTCCAGCTTCTCACTTGTCCTATAGTTCACATCGTCAATGGGATTTTTTCCCGTCCTGTTCATGTAAATCAAGTGTCTGCATAAAAAGCTTTTATCGTTTTGTCGTACATCTTCACAACGATTGGTCGTCTCAGCTTCAGGGTAGGGCCTACAAAATACATGTGACAAATTAGTCAGTTTTGATAATTATTGAAAAATGTAAATACAATATAGACGTTAAAGGCATTTAAATTAAAAAGTTCACAAATAAATCACAATTTTTTTTTTTTTTTTTTTATAGAATTTGAAAAACCCGGTCAATAGATCTTAATTTTTAAACCTGAACTCTATACACAAAAGCCTTACCTAACTCGCCACCTGGAATTGAGAAGTCACGAGGTAATATTGACCATTTCTGTACTTTCGTTGCACGGGAAACTGCCCGATCGTTGGCCTTGTCAATCCCCGTCTGTATGGCCTTGAAGAGCTGAGGATTTCGTTGTTCCAGGACCTCCGACAGTGTTGTGTAATTGCAGTCGAAGGATTTACACCAATCTTGTACCTCAGGGGTCAGCTGGTCAGTTGGTTGTCCAGTCTCTATGTCCACCTCAACCTACAATATGGATGGGAATGTCATTAAGTATTAAACTCACCTTATTTGACATATGTGAACTCTGCCCTTTGAATTTAAAATTAACCAGGCATGATGTATATACATTTAACTAATTACACTTTTAAAGGCCCACCAATAAAGAAGACTCGTGAGGTCATTATAGGATCAATAAAAGGTTAATAAAGCATTTTATAGAAAATGACATCAAACAAATGAAAAAGTAAAAGACAAACATCAACTGGAAAACTAAAATTGGCTATGGTTGGCTCAGAGATGTATAATGTATTATAGGTCTCTGGTTGGCTCAGAGATGTATAATGTAGTATACGTCTATGGTTGGCTCAGAGATGTATAATGTATTACCGGGGTATACGTCTCTGGTTGGCTCAGAGATATATAATGTATTCTACGTCTCTGGTGACTCAGAGATGTATAATGTATTCTACGTCTATGGTTGGCTGTATCTTTTGAAACAGACAAACAGTTTTCAGTTATTCTAAAATTGTAGATTATAGAAATTCTGGTGTGGGCTGAATATCTGAACACAATCTAATAACAGAAATAGTATACAACATATTCTCAAGTGATGTGGCACTTGTGTACTAAACTTTCTACAAGAAATTACTACTAGGAGAAAGGAATCCTGCGGGGTATTGCTCAGGAATTTAGATTCTAAATTGTCTAGACGAGATGGTGTTGCTTAAGTTGAATGACATGAAGACATGGGCGACAGTATAGAAGAAGAAATGAAGTATTTTCAGTAACACAAAAAGATTACAGTGCATGTACAAGAAATACCTTCAATGTGATCAGCATGCTGAGGAACTTCATTTTGTCCCCGATTAGCATGCAGTTAGAAACGACGGGCAGTTCCTCCTTCACGTTGTCCTCAACAGGGACTGGAGCTATGTTCTCCCCACCTGCTGTAATCAGTAGTTCTGGAAAAAAAAGTTGTTAAATGATTTAAAATATTAAACTACTCAGTAACTGCCATAATCAGTCTGGAAAAAAAAAAAATTATCTTATCCTGAAAACAATTTCAATGGTTTACCTATGTACATTAAAGAAGATATTAGAACAGTATTGACAAAAGAATATGACAACAGTCTTTGCCTAAATCAGTCTTCTATTTCCGGTAGCTATGTACAATGCTTAAATATATAAAAAGTTGTAATTCGTTTTCCTCTCACACATGCACACCCACATGCACACCCACACCAGAAGATTGAAACATTTACATTTTAAGAAGTTAGAGAAACTGACAAACTTGCAAAGATTTTTTTTTTTTTACCCGTATGATGGCCTTTGACCTGGTCGATCGTGCTCTCAAAGTTGACTTTTATCTCAACATAAAACATTTGACAAAATGCACATATGGTAGCAGCTGTAGTCTTAAACTCACAACTTCTTACAAAAAATATCATTTGAATTTTTAACAAGGTCAGTTATTTAAGGAAACATTATAGTACTCTAGGGTATACATAGCTACTGGTCAAATATCATGACACTAGGTCCTTCAGTTCTGGGGAAGAAGCCTTCGGGGGAAAAGCTGTAAGATGACAAGCTCACAGGCCATTGTGTATCAGGAAAATTAAAATACATGATGATATTTTACCTTTTATTCTGCCCGTGATGAACAGAAAACCGTTGTCATCTCTTTTACCAATGTCACCCGAGCGAAGCCAGCCCTCGTCATCAATGGCTTCTTTTGTCTTCTCGTCGTTATTGAGGTAGCCCATGAATAAGTTGCGACCCCACATACACACCTACAGGTAAATACGTCACAGGTAAGTTAAATATGTATCACTGGTCACATGACATGCACTAAAAGTTCTTGTAAATTGTGAGCGTGTCTGAATTTGTAATAAAATTGAATTTGGTGTTAATAATACACTAAGCATTATGTATCTTCATGTGTTCACATTGCACATTACTAGGAACACAACTCACAGTTTATTTTAGATAAGTTAGAGCTTGTGTCTTTAGAAATTTCTTAATTAATTAACTTTAATCATGGGAGGAAAATAATTCCTTACTCAAAGAACGATTGAACGATTCTCATGAATGAACATCAAGTTTGTGTCAGTCAAGAATTCAAAATTTTTAAAAAGATTGAAATGATGAACCAACATATAACTGTACGTGGATTAAAATATATCCTCATCTTAAGTGGAAATTTCTTGTAAATTTTAAAGTTGACTTACCTCCCCACTACCATCCTTCTCTGGTGTTTCTGCCTCCGCCAACTTGGTGGTGACCCCTGGAATTTCACACCCAACACTCCCGATTCTAAACTTTTCTGCCGTCTCCGAAGTGTGAGGACCTAGAAATTAAAACAACAAAAACTGTACTTAAAAAAAAGTGCAAGACAAACATTATGAATTAATTAAAATCCTAATCCATGTCCTCTTAAGTGAAGAAACGTCAGTTTGTAAATTAAATGTGGACAAATCTACAGTACAGAAAAGGTAGAGTTATTGAAAACAGAATCACTTTTATATTGGGCTTAAGGATCCCTGTCCCACTGCGCTGTGATTTTAGGAAGACCTTAATTTTGTTTTGTATTATAATTGTAGCATATTGTAGCACAGTTGGGTCAGAACTCACACAAACTAAAAATCTACATTCTGTGGCCAAATGATCTCCTAGTTACTTCAGGGTGTGTGTAATGATCATAACAGGTGTGTCTGAATCAAATGAATGCTTATTTGGAGTTATTTGGATACATTAAATAAGGGAAAAATAAATTGAGCAAAGCAGTTTCAGTCGCGTTTCACACACTTTCTCCCTCATTGGAAATGTGGAATGAGGGAGATCTCCCTCATTGGAGGTTTCCGAGGTTGACACCTATGGGCTGTTGTTAAAAGAGCATGTGACTAGCCAACTCTTACATATTACACTATAACATTTAAAGTCTATAACTTTATGAGATGGTACACATGGGGTGATGACTTTTATGTTCCAGGCCATTGTAAGGACTGTAAAAACTTCAACACAATGTTTGCTGTAGTGAGTGGTTTGAGTCATTCGTGTGTGGACAGGCTGCGAAACACGTGGGAGAAAGTACCCAACAAGTATACCAAAATGTACAATGTACGTACGTCTCTACCTTAGTTAATGTTTACAAATATTCAATTTAATATCCTTAACTTGATTTAAATGTTACTTCCTTCTTTGTCTGGTTTCAGAAGAAAGGCATCTTTGTTTGGATATTGTTATACATTCAGTGCATTATTTGTACTTTCATTTTCTGTGTATTTTGTACTAAGTTTCATTTTCTGTGTATTTTGTACTAAGTTTCATTTTCTGTGTATTTTGTACTAAGTTTCATTTTCTATGTATTTTACATTAGGATCTGAAAGACTTGATGGATCCCTCCCGGAACATGTCTAAATATAGGAATTTAATAAGTAGTGATAACTGTCAGCCGCCTATGGTAAGTAGGTCATCAGTGAAAAAAATATTCAAACTATGAGATAATATTAGATTTTAAAATAAAAGGGGGGAAAAATTGCTGAAAAAGAAACTTTGATTTTCATTATTGGAAATTTCTTTATTTTATGTAGATTAAAAAGACCTCAATGCTATAATTTTTCAAACGATGACGATCAAATTTACAAGCGACGTTTCGAAAAATTTAAAATTTTCAAATTGTTATATTATTGAGGACATTAATTACATAATTTATATCATATCTGATCATGGTTTTAAAACTTTTAACTATTGTTGAAATTTTGTTTGTTGATAAGTAAGAGTTTATTTCGGTGAGAACTACAATATATAAGTTACTTTTGTGATCTAGTTTAACCTTTACCCTTATCTTTACAGTTGCCGTTTTTCCCTGTTGTGAAAAAGGACCTAACATTTATCCACCTGGCTAACGACTCGTACGTGGATGCACTCGTCAACTTTGAGAAAGTCAGAATGATAGCTAAGGAGGTTCGCCATATATGTAATATGGCATCTGCTAAATATGTGAGTTGAAATTAATATTCTTTTTCTGATCTAATTTCTTTCAACTGATTAGTGAAGATTTCTACCATTTCCATTTTCCATGAATTTGCCAGAAATTGTATAAATAGATTGCCAATGGGCCTTAACCCTTACACCACTGTAGACCATAATGGACTCATCCAGATCAATGTATGGTAGAGTCTACTAAAGTTACCTAGGGGTGAAAGGGTTAAAACTCTATATGTATAGCGTTTTTCCCAGACAAGGGCATTTCTTAGTATTGGTTGATGGGGATGCTGTCAGTTTCTTATTGTTGAGGAGATAGACATTCTAGCTATTTCTCAACAAGTGGAAATTTTCGTAAATTTGTCAAAAATGTCTCCGATGTTGACAAAGGCATGTTAAAAGGGAGATTCTCGAAGTTTGTTGTTTACCACGATAATTAGACGTGAAGAGTATCGTGATTGGTTGATGAATACTCCAGTACTTTTTCTCAATGACCATGCCCTTGACGTTAGTTGCCAGGGCACGGTTGTTTACATACATACACAGACCTCATTGATGACATCATGCTATCCTTATAACAGGGTATTCACACTGAAATCATACTAATATTTGGCCCATATAACAAGTACAAAGGGTATTTAGTCCACTTACCCTCCTCAAAGAAGTTTTGCTTTACCTAGCAAAACAGGAATCTTGTTAGGCCCACTCAGGTGTTTTGCATTGTACTGTCGGGGTAGGTAACTTGTGTTATGTAATCTGCTGTTTATATATAAAGCTCAATACCTGGGGCTTTCACGATTCAGGTGGAATGTGAGAAAGGGGACATTTGTAGTACGTTCTATTTTCGTATCAATAAAGTGGATTTCCAAACTTCCTGTTTGTTTCTACGTTAATAATATTACTACGTTCATTTCAATTGAAAAACAAATTTTACTTGTGTCTACCTGTACAGGTATTTCTCAGGTAAAGATATATAACAGTACCTACACTAAATGAACAAACTTATTTCTAAGGTAAAGATATATAACAGTACCTACACTAAATGAACAAACTTATTTCTCAGGTAAAGATATATAACAGTACCTACACTAAATGAACAAACTTATTTCTAAGGTAAAGATATATAACAG
>JAUMHH010201011.1:0-13385 GCA_032359455.1 Chlamys rubida | reverse complement strand
GTAGAAATATATCCGTTGTAGCTTGGTCAATGATTTATCGGAAAATGATCATACAGAATGATGGGGTGACTTTCATGCCATTCTGACATATTTCTAGTTTATAGATGTTACGCAAGCGGAGATATGTTTAAATCATCTATTTTACGTAGTTGTTAACTCGTTACGTTATGAAGGGTTTTTCAGGCATCTTTTCAATTTTGCCATTCTTTATATAAGTTTAAAATAATACTGAAGGTAATATAATTTTTCGACCTTTCGTACCAACGACAAGTCCTCAATGAAATATTTACTTTATTATTCTTTCTGTATTGACCAAAAGTTTAATTAAGTACTCCATTACTTCGTATTCTGTACATGTATAAATGGAGCACACTTAAACTTACACAGAAATAATTGCCAAAGAAGGCATACTCCTAAGGCAGTACGTGTGAGACAGAATGGGATTATCAATAACCACTTAATATATTCACTAGAGGGTATGAGTCTATTGTCATTGTCAATCTATCAGTGATAGATTAGCCTATTGATAGCAACGGTGTATACCAGAATTTAACATTATGAAACATCGAATTTGAATTGATATACATATGATACATTTTGTTCTTAGTATGATCTCATCTATAAAAGCTCCCATCGTGTTAACACTTAGTCAAACAATCTTTCACTTGCTTGTTAATTTATGCACTTTATTATATTAGATTTACTTCATGGATCATAAGATACAACAGTTATTATGTACGTATGTACATTTGAGTTCCTGATGGTTATGTTGTCATTGCATCGGTCATGTCTCTTAGAACGTGACATTATTAGGATTTGACTTAAATTCGCACGAGCTGATGTGTCGATACAACAGATAACGCTTTCCCTTACGACACACCTGGACTTATTTCATTTATTTATAATCATCTTATCCTGTCATTTGCTGATATTGCCATAATTTAGTCTATTTTGAGTTTTAATTACGGTTTTCGTTCTACTTAGTTTTTTCGTTATGCTAATAGGTTGGAGGAGGCCTCTGCTAACAATACAAGTTGGCTTCTTCGATTTTAAAATTATGCTGAAATCTTTTCAAAACTTTTATTGACAGTATGTCGTAATAATAGTGCAGCAAAATATCACCTTACAGGCGTCTACTGTAACATCGAACATAGCTGCCATACCAGTCTATGTCAAATAAGAGTAATGTACACGGAGATCCTTGAAGAGTACAAGGATCTATTGCATTAATATCTGGTGTCCATGAGGGGTAAGCGTTTTATCCTTATTGCGGGCACCTGCCATGTAGATTTAGGCCAAATCAAAGTATTGTCACACCCTCATCGTGAGTACCGGGGAAGTGACCAACGATATTTATGTATAACAGTTTGAAATTGTTGAAAATGTGATGATACTTTTCTTAACCCACGGTCATCTTACCTGAGCACCTTTTATATGAATATGTAATCAGTAGTCTTAAAACCTTGTTTTTAACTTGGTATTCAACACTATCCAGTAGCCAAACTGTTCAACTAAATGTTTACTTAATGAGAACTTCTTATCATATTCTTACAGGGTTTTCAAATTCTGGTATGTATTTACATCGTCTGTGGATAACATGAAGTATCGGGAACCAATCTTAGTGGATTGGTCATAAATCTGAGGGATTAATTTGAGTCGTGTCTTGCTACGGAAGAATATAATTACTGCTTCATCAGTATTCACTGTTACTAAGTATAGGAAAATTTGTCATGATATACATTTCCCCGGAAGGGAGTCCTGTTATCTACTATAAGGAAACCCGACTTAATTAAGAACTGTCATGAAGAGAATTCGGTAATATCCTAAATGAAGTTTTCGACCAAATCACTGTTGTTGTCTCCTACTATAACTATCAAGGCACACTATCATATCAGACCAAGTAGACATTTCCCAATTCATGTCAGTAAAGATATAACTCATCAGAGTGTGTGACCTTGTCCTAGAAGTATTCAAAGATGGAACTATATTTTTAGGCCACGTGGGAAATCTAAATAGTATGAGGAGCATGTTTAGACTACGAACTTGTTCATCCATTGTGAGAAATATCCAATTCCCCTAAAATTGGCTATTGTACTTTTATGACTTTTCCCATGGGAAGGGATTCCATGAAGCGTTGTCTGGGTAATATCATTTCCCCAAACATACTATAGACGAACTCTTCGAGAGACATTTGGCCTAGGCAGATATGTTAAGAAACATGTCACTGGAATATTAACATAGAATATACAATTTGTGAAAATTATGTGCCGTCAGTTTCAAAACAAGCCTCAATATTTTTAACAGCAGCAACAAAACAGCTTCAGTAATTTCACCATTTTACATCTCAACATGTACGGTGCAGTATAGAATAGAGTATGCCGTTGAAATGATGTCGTTGTCAGTGGGAAACTTAACTGAATAGACATTATGAAAGTATTTAATCATTTTCGTAAAAAGTAAAAGTTGATGTGCGTAGCGTTATTAGCAATTTATAATCACATGATCCCCTCGATAAATCAAGCACATATCTTTCACAAACAGAATTCTGAAATACAAAAAACGTAATTAAACATAGATGACTTGAGTTTGCTTCCCGTGTTTGGAGAACATATTTAAATTAACAATATATCAAGAATATAGAAAAAGTATTGACATCTTTATTAGTTCACCATTAACAATATGAGCAAAAGGGTTATGTTCGATAAACCAGTCAGAATCTTCGTTGAAACGATTCATCCACGCTGTATAAGAGGCAAAGTTGTCGTACACCGGTAACATTTATCTGTGCCCCTCAATCTCAGCAGTTTATTGAAAACATCAGAATGTTTCTGTCTTGTCAAATTCTTTCAATGGGCCCCATTGTCAATCACAATAACGTTCAATGTTGTAGTTCACAAGCCTCAAGAAGTTGAATATGTTCGATGATTTAGCTGCATTAGGGAGTACAAACTGAATCGGCAGAACAAGGACAAATCGTTCATACATAATGTATACTAATATTGTTATGAAACGAATAAGAATAGACGTGAAATGGAAATGGCAATTCAGTTGATGTATTTTCTAACCTTTCTATGTTAAAACAGTGAAACGGATATTTTAGAAGTATGGAATGTATAGAGGTAAGTGGTTTAACAATGTATGACTTTTCTACGGATATTTCATTTTATCTTTTGCTTTCCATTAAAAGCTACTTCTTACTTATAACCTATTTTGCTTACTTCTGTGTATTTTCTATATTATCATAACGTCATCCAAGAAACTATTGTGTATTACGACTATTCGATCCTGACGTCAGCAAATAAACTGATGTGAATTAGCAAATTAGATTATGTAGTCTTTACATAAACGTGGATAAGATATGAAATAATGACGTCATAGTATAAATAATTCTGTATTACCTTATCAGTCATACGTGACGTCATTTCATTAGCTATGTATATGTATAAGCTATCACGTCATGTCATACACAATTGATTGTGATGTGCTAAGTTGAGATTCCTACACATGATTTGCAATATCAGAATGACACCAATCAACACTTATACAGTCTTTCCTACTTCAGCTTCGTTGAAAAGCACCACTGTATGACGTCACGATGACATAAGATCACTGACCAGTTTGTATTCCTTGACACCATCCAATGACTTGATATCAGTCAATACAAAGACTTCGTCGTTAGTGGTCATCTTACCTGAGCACCATTTATAATAAGATATGGCGTATTGATGACATTCTACCTAAACATTTCTTAAGCAATTGCAGTATCAAAATCTCAAATGGCTTTCCTCCAAGATCACACGTTGTACTTTCGTCTATATAAAATAGTGTGCGTTTACCTTTGTGACATGACGTCATGTATTACCTATTTACATAACGCTATCACAAGTAATATGTTCATTGTCATTTTCCTTTGCTGAACAACGAGAATAACTTACACGGTCATGCATGTACAACTTTTCTTTCGACAGAAAACGTACTCGTAGTTTAAATCCATTGGTGTTTGCCTCTGCAATAATGCATCCGTGTGATGAGCGCCCCCTATCGTAGGATCCGCTACTTGACGAAGAGGTGGGATCCTTAAGTTTGAGCATGCCACGATTCGTACACTTAAAATCCCCGGACACTGTGAGACAATCAGATGCATTATTGTATATCTCATGACGTTCTCTTGTGTTAATCCTACTTGGACAAAACACCTCCATTAGTCCTCGTTTGATCTGTATATTGAAAAATCCATATATGAGTGGATTTAAAGCACTTTGTAAAAGAGTTGAAGTCTCGGCAAAAGCCATGACTGACGGAGAAAACTTGTATGTGTAATCACTATATATCCTCGTTAGTGTTGTCACAAAATACGGAGTCCAACAAGCGATAAAGCTGATAATTATGCAAAATGTCATCTTGACGGTCTTAATTTTAGCTCTTGGTATTGCACTAGTATTGACGATGGATTTCCGTAAAGAACAAGTCGTTGAACCAGTAATAAGCTTGCCTTGTCTCCAGACAACTATCACCACGTTTACATAACAGTAGGATAATAAAATGGCAGGAACTACTAAAATATACATCGTCATGAACATGAAATAAATCTTCCGTTGCCACATTGCTGTATATCCTTGACTACGGCAGCCATATTGAATCTCTCCATTCGGAAGTACCTCGTCAATTGTCTGCACAAAAATGAGAAGCTGAGGTATCGCGAACATAAACGCAAGTGCCCATGAAATAATGATCATCCGTCGAGCTCTTGTGTGTGAACTCCTGAACTTAAGAGGACGGCAGATAGCCATGTATCGGTCGAAGCCCATAGAAGTGAGAATAAAAGTGGTACTTGCTAATGTCACTACTTGGACGTATGTGAGAATCTTACACGCTGCAGCTCCTAGGACCCATTCACCAAACGCCACGAATAATATCTCTGTTGTCATAGTTACCACACAGACTGTCAGATCGCCAACAGCCAGATTAATAATGAATATATTGACACGGCTATTCCTTTTTCTGTACCTACTGCAAGTGAGGATGATAATGATGACGGTGTTGCCGACCAGAGTTAGCACCATGATGACTACAATGGAAGCTACACGTTGTATGACGTCAGGTGTCCAAATTTCTATATTGCCTTCTTTTACATTTTCTATATCCGATATAGTTTTATTGCATACAGTACGTGTAGCATTGTGAACACAATATATTTCTACCACATTTTTATCCCACTCCTCCATGACGTCACATAAACTTCCGAATCCTCTCAAAACGAAATATTGTGTGGGGTAGCATATCCTAAGAAAGCATGGTAGCTATTGTGTATCTTTCTTTAATGACCATGCCTCTGGATTATCGACGATATTATAACATCTGACATGGCATTGAACACGGATCGTGGCGCTTCATCTGATCATCCTGAAATAGTAAAACACAATATAATGTGACTTCGAAATAAAACTTAAAATTTATTATTTCTGTTAATTGAGTATTTGATAATAAACCATAACGATATTAAATAGTTTAATTGAAAATGTTGGTTTTTCAATGTAAAAATTCCATAATCATTCCCAGCTCAATACATATTTCTTATTAATGTCAAGAACTAATGACGTCAAAATATTAATCGTAATAATTGCAGTTTGCTTGTGATAGCAGTAGTAAAAACACGAATCCTCATGTACAATTTTCTCTATGACATTTAAAATGTATGTAATTGCATGAAAAAAATGATATGTATTAACCCGAATAATAAACTGTCAGAGAGAACATGTAGCAGATCATCAACATCAACACAGAAATAGAAAAAAGGCTTGAAATACCAGTTGTAACAGAAGCCTTGTGGCAATACAACACAATTACCTTAAATCAGCCTAGAGGATAATAGATATGTGTAAATGTTATGGTTTTTCCTTTGCAGGCATACTTATTTTAATCACGATACGCAAAAGGGAGAATCCAATTTAGATAACAGCAATAAAAATAGCTATTTTTCCGGCACAATGGTGCCATGGTGCCATGGTGCCATTGCAACAAGTCTTCATATATCAGAGCTTGCAAGGTGCTGCCACCACGTTCATGTGATCACTTCTTATTCTATGTTATAAACAACTCATGTAGATATATATTCGTTTATAATAAGAAAAAAACCCACATTATACGTCATAACAGTGATCCTTAAGTAATCTGTTTTATACCTTCAATTACAATCATTTCGAACGGAAAGCGACCTTTATGGTCCTTTTCCGAAGAAAAGAATTTAGTTTGTTTTGTTTTGTTTTGGATCCCTCTGCACTGATTACTTGAGACACGCTATCGATTACATATTACACAACACTGTAGAAAGAGGTAAATGACCAGTGTATTACACAACAGAACAAAAATAAAAATGATATAACTTATCATTTGTCTGACGCAGATTGGCAATTTTTTATATATTTTACGACGTTCAGTCAAACCTCGTTTAATACCTCATGCGAAAATGAAAGAACAGTTTTGTTCTATCATGATTCTCCTCTAAGAAATGCAAATTGTGAATAGTTTGTTTAGAAATATTTTGGAGCAATTAAATAAAATATGTTGAGACTGTATTTATGTTGTAGAGTTCGGTGGCAAGAGGTATGCGTTTTTGCAGCAGGCGTTTGGCATTCGTTCGCAAAGAAACATTGACCATCTGTTGCCCGACCTGCTTTCATGTTCATATCAGGTTGAATTTATAGACGGATTAGACGGGATAAGCGCTTCAATGTGACAATTATAATTTTACCATCATTGACTTTTCCTTTCTTGAAAGTAACATTCATTCTTTTCCAACCTGTCATGACTTGTTATTGTCGACTACTGAAGGAGAAACTTACAACACTAGGTTTCGAAAGGTTTAAAAATCGCCATCCTGATCACATGGGAAATATTCTAGTTTGTTGTGAGATATGAAGTCGATTTTTTTATCATCTTTATTATTATTATTGTTAATTGCTGTTTGTTGTCAATGGCACAGTTGTCGCTTTGAAGACTTAACAATGACCGAGATATAGACGGAAGTGTTGTTGATAAAACAAGAGACATTCATTCCGGTATGAACGCTTATCAGTTACACACTTATGAAGCACACATTATCAGATGAGTTGTATTATCGTGGTCAATACATTTATTTATATTTTCAATGCTAAATTATTAGAAATCGAACTATAACTTTCCCTAAAATATACACTTCCAAGAGATTGAGAAGTAAAAAGCCGAAATTATCCACACGACATTTTGTCCACTTAAAGATTACATCATGTAGATGCTTTTAAAACGTTGTTTCTATACAAACGACTTACAATGAACACTGCTGTTGGTAAAGTCAGCTCCGCCGGGAGTGTTATTTCCTTACAACTTCCTATAAAGAGGTTACTTCCGGTATTAAACATAAATTGGCTATTATTTAGCGAAGCATAAAGTTTCACATTACAGCAAAATCCATTTACATTTTAAAATAAATAAAGAACGATAAGTATGCAAGGAATGATGATTAATCAAATATCTGCTTAACATTAAAATGCGCAATGATAAAAGAAGTTGAATATAGTTAGGTTCGATTTAATTATAGAGTTCTCAGCGAGTGCTTCCATTCAGTTACTCGACTGCTGCGTAACATTGGCTTGGCACAGATATTAATAAATCTTTTTGTTTCGTTTTCACTTTTTCGCATGTACAATGTACGGTGCCTGCAGGCAGGCGTCATTGAATGTCTTGCTGTTATTCTGATGAACAAGCAAGTGCTACAGGTTTCAGACATTCACTATTGAGATGTCAGCATGTGCAGGCGGTTGTTCTCTAAAGCTCTAAATAATACTGCCGGAAAATAACAACCAACAACATGCATCATTTACATTCCTGGAGATTGTCGATGAATGTTACCGGAAACGGTTTGGCGGAAGATCGTTTTTATTATGCACCAGGTTTGCAGTTTTTTGGGCAGATGCTTCTCGCGTCGAGTGCAATTATATTGGTTAATGAGTCCGTGTTATCTAAGAGGACATTGACCGACATCACTGTTCCAGTACCGACCTCGGAAATTATATCCAGCAGTTTCCCACAGCGAAATGTCAATCTATGCTTCACGCAGAAATGGCATGATCTCTAGATTAGGTCATCTCGAACGAATCGAAATATCCATACCTATTTCACATGGAGATTGATAGGTTTTTTGTGCGTGATGTTTAAATGGTGTATTCTATTTCTAAAGGCAAATTTGGGTACGTAAAGTTACGTAGTTAACTTTTCGCTGATAAAATGAAAAAAAATATACAATGTATATGTCCTGTGATTCAATATGATTACACTTGGATAATATACGCAAAAGTACTTATATTACTGGGAATATAAAGAAATATATTTGATATCAAGAAAATGTTACATTCAGGTTAAATTGTACTATTCCATGGGCACTATCATGAATCGTTATTACCTCTTTTTTATAGTAGTGGCAGGATTCATAATGCATACTTTACTCATTATTTAATTACAAAATATCCAATACCAGCATCAAAATATGAATGTAACCCTAATTTAATTGTATTAAAGTGGAAGTGAAAAGTTCGAATATTATGTTTGCTGAACATATAGCACATCCCGCGATAAACCTTTGGTATTGACGATTCCGTATCTAATTAGGTATCGAAGAAACTGTAATACAAACGCATGCTTAGCTATTACAGTGTACTTTGTCCGTTTAGAAATAAAAAAAAAAATGCATCAGTATCAGATGTTTCATTGGTCACTAAGTGCATGTATGCCTGGGTCTTTTGCAATCAGTCAATATTATAGTATTGGCAGAAACAAGTATTACACAACTAACCAACGCATCATTGGGAACGGGTTCGACGTCGGGTTGAAAAATACAGACTTGCGTTTCGTTTTATTTTGGATTCCTGAAGGGTGATTTTTTGAAGAATGATGGATCGGTTGACTTTAAATCACTATAAAAAATGAATCTCGTTCAGCATACCGATACTCTTACTTTTTTGCCTGGCGTAGTTTTTAACAGATCCATGATCACCGTTTTAAAGTTAACATTCAAAGAGATTATAGGAATCTATCAATACTTCATATAGTGAATACTATTTTAATTGCCTGTTACTTCGTGTCAAGCTATACCTAAGTTGTTGGAATATGTAGAACAAGAACCTGCTCAGGGAGGTGTTATTCGAAGATCTTCTAAAATCGTTAGGAAGCAATGGGGATTGGAAAAAAATGTAAGAATATGACTACGATAGTTTGATGCTAGTTTTCAGACAACGATATATTTTGATTGTTTGTATTTTGTAATATAAGAAAGGAAGATTGCATGAGATGTGAGCATAATGTGAGTTCCTATTTGTAGTTTAATGACGATAACTTCAAAGCTTGATCGTCATGGCGTTGCTTAAGGGCGCTTGACCTTCAATACCAGCATTCTAAATAAAGCTCCTGCTAAAAAGGTTCTAAAATATCAGACACCTAATTCTAGAGGAGGCTAATATTCTATCGTTCCATTTAAGGTTCTGTAAGCTGAACCGATAGAAGATTATGAGTCTTTCAATACATAAGCGTTTTGTAATTTGAGGAAGATTACATGGTATGTCACCTCATTTTAGATTTTAGCCCTGATGGCTATGCTACCTACCAGTGTGCATATAGGCGACTCTCGATCAATACAGTGCCTTTTAGCGTGGGTTCACATCAATCAGGAACTCCTTTTTTTATTTAAATCTTGTAACATCGCCACTGTAATGTTGATACGTTTTTGTGTTGTTTTGACACGGTTCACCATTATCAAATACATGTATATGACATTATTTATGAATAGTTGCATACAAAGAACTGTGACACGTTAATGCAAAATATAGCACTAGCGTTCTATATATGAAAAATAATAATTTGTCAAAAGAGCAATTGCGAAGAATACATATTGAAGATGGTGAAAACTCATAGTTTGATATAAGGTCTGTTCTAAAACATTTTCTACATTAACTTATCCATTAATAGCTTACGATTTTATTTAAACCAAAAATATTAATTTTGCCATTTTTATGGGCGACGTCGATGCCTTGGAAATTGTTTAAGAACATACGAAATGTTCATAAACAGTAGATACTTGTGCAGGGTTAGGAAAGGATATTTTTTTTTATCTAGGTACATAATCTGATGTACAACTAACCAACTGTATTTTTTCTTTCTCTTGACATATAAACCGTACATGACTTCCCTAACTCTGATGCTGTATACAACCTAATTTTAATAAGTCGCTGATAAGAGGACAGTGACGATAGGAATAAGAATTAATAGCTGTATGGGTATAGAACCACTTAATTCCAAGCCAATTCATGTAGCCATAAACGTCATAAGTAATTAATCATCAATATAGTGCATATTTCATGGATACATATATTTTAAATTGAATTTTGAATGGATATTTTATGCGTAAAGTTGCTTGCTTGCTTCCCTTTTCAGACTATGAAGCAACTGAATACGTTTTTCATTCCTGTGTATATTTTCCTTTATCGCCATATATTCTTTTATCTTTATTCTATATTACAATCTTTCTTAATAATGATAATGGTAAGCTACGGACCTGCCACTTATGTCGAAATCTGAAACTTCACAAGAATCCGTTTATACAATGTTTTATCGCCGACTCTTCTAGTAGTTCAGCAAAGCTATTATCAACCATATTCAATACCATCCTTCGTGCCATTAAAACAGTGTTACAGCCGTATTGTGACACTGAGTACTCCCAATACTCCTAAAGGCGATTCAGAAGAATGTGGATTTGAAGAGTTTGAGATATCTTTTGATCGATCTTGAACATCCTTTTCTCAAAAATATTTCCTATATCAAAACTTTTGACTTATAGATTCTTTACACTATTTCATATCTCAAATCAAACCGATGAGGAACACCTTCGTTTTATTTTTATGTGGTTGTAAATTTTGTTGGAGCATATTTAGCGAAACCTACACCAAATGCAAACATGGATTGTCCTGAGGATTAAATTGTCAGAACGATTGAGAACCTGCTTGATCATATCTTTGTTGAGTTTGGTGACTGGATTTCCCAGCAGAATAAAGACATTTCTATGGGAACATCTGGCCAACTTTTTCTTTATTAATGAGTTTATCAGGACTGGAAACTCATTCCTAGCCAATCCAATCCTTCAAACGCACATTTAGATATATTAACGATGTCATGTCTTTAAAATAACATAAATATTAATGACAACGTCGATCGTAAATTTCGCTTAAAATCCCTCTACTTCAGCATTTCCCCTCTTTTTCTACTTAAAACATGACACACAGGGACAGCCCGATAAGCGTGACGATTTAGATTTTCCGATCATGAACATTCTGTCCTTGATAGTAGCATCCCTGCTTTCCCAACCTACCGTGTTAATATGTGGATTCGGTATTCAAGAGCTTGCCCCCAAATATACGACCTCCGCTATAGATATCGACTGCTGAGATAACAACAAACAAATTGTTTGGACGCTCATCATGATCTCAAAGTGAAATATGATATTTGTTGTGTGATAGGTATGGCGAGTTTTTAATTATTTATAATTTGAATTAGTCGATGAATTTCTGGTCTCCTCCCAGTACTATTCAAGGATTTTCAATATGTACATTTTCCTTTGTGCATTCGTTTGCTACAGTTTTATTGAATTTTAGTTCAAAATTATGGTTATTTTACTGTATCACTTCGGTATTTTCATCTCTGTATTTTGTTTGATCAGATTGTTGTCAATAAATATATGGATCCTTTTACGGTAAATAACAATGTCAACAAATAAAACTACCGTTTACAGAAAATGCTGCTTGTTGCTGAGATAACCGACAATGTAAAAACGGAAGTGCAATTTAGAAAGCGATATTTTATTAGAACGCTTTTAAAGTTGTATTAAGTTAGGTATGCAGCATAAAATGTAATACAGTTGGATAATTATTCATATGTTAACAGCAAATAAAGGACAGTTTCATTATCTGTCGATAATGGTTATTTTAGGAACTTTCATTTTGTCATGTTTTTAGACAAATTGGTGATATCATAACCTTAATAAAAGTCGTTAAATTCAAGGATGAGATATTTTAAACTTTCAAAAACGGCAATTCAAGGTTGCAAAATGTTTGATTGCGTCTGAAAATTTTCAAAACTGACATTAACTTTTGCATTCAGAAACTAACTCAATAAAGTTACCGTGATCGATGAATCAAGGACTAACTACTCAATCAAAATATCGGAAAAGAAAAAAAAATGGAGAAAATGTAATTTGGTACGTTGTAGTTCTATACTTATCTTAGATAAAATCCGAGCAAGTGCTTTATTTTTATCCTATTTTCAAAAGCACTTTGAATGGACAATGTTGAAATATCCAAAGCAGGATAGCTATTTTAAAATTCCTTTTTCGTGACATCAAATATAAATGATTGTCATGTTGATAAATTACAGCTATTCAAGCGATGGAGTACAATTAGTGTATGTGCTGTATGTACTGAACACTTTTCACAAATTCACAAATAATCCAACACTTTTCTTGGTGTACAAATCATATGAAAGACAATCACAATCTCGAGGATAAATGTTCAATTTAAATATCTACTCCTATTGGGTTTCTAACATGTAAATAAGTAAGCAGCATATACAATGTTCCCGTTATTATTACCGTTTTTAAAGAAATCTTCACAATAATGATGAATGTGGTACAATAAGGATATCTTAAAGCAGTTCGGGATCGTGTGAAAGTTCAAATCAGTTTTAAGAGTGAGAAAACAAATAAATATCGAAGCTTCAAAACAAAACCACACACACAAACAAAAACAAACTGTAATTCTAATTCAAAATCTACGTAATCTTGCCAAAATACGAACAAAAGGAAAGTTTACACGGAGATCCTTAAGAAAGGAAAATATGACCAGCGGGTAAAGTAGGGCAAGCGACTTTTGATACACTGATGGATTCACTGTAATGTCACGTTCTTAAGGCTCAAACCGTGGAAGCAACAACGATACCACAATGTACACAATGTAAGTTAAAATTGTATGGTGTAGAAGGTATCATTTTAGATTGGTTTACTACTTATTTGAAAGACAGATTCCAGCGTGTTACTGTAAATGGGGCAACATCAGGTTGGTGTGATGTAACTTCCGGTGTGCCTCAAGGTTCGATACTTGGACCTAAACTTTTCCTTGGTTTTATCAATGAACTGCCATCTATTGTGAAATTTTCTAAAACTCTTTTGTTTGCCGACGACAGTAATTGTTTTTAGTGTGTAAGAACGTTGTCTGAGTGTGAGCAGCTACAGAACGATGTAGATAGAGTGTATGATTGGTGCACTGTGTGGAAAATGAAAGTGAATGTGAAGAAGTGCTGCCAGGTCATTT
>JAUMHH010201000.1:0-13386 GCA_032359455.1 Chlamys rubida | reverse complement strand
ATTGCATTTTGTTATAAAGTAGGTGATACTATATACATTTGTACAATGTGTAACGGATTGTATGTACTTATATTTGATATATAATAAGGAAAAGTCTATCATGAAAACGCAGACAATTTAATTCGTTAAACCAATAAACCGATAACCTATCGAGAGCTCTCTAACATAGATCATTCAGTCAACTTCGAGGAAAGTGAAAGCCGTCATCACGACCTTGATTCGACAAGGAGGCGCAATAACTGGTGTCACATGAACTGTTGGGAACGATTACTCAGTCGGAGCTTTCCGTTTATTGCCAGTAGTTTTTGGATTATACTGTCCGCTATTATGTTTTGGTGCATTTTGTCTATGAGTATGATTTCGTTATCACAAACGTACAGGAGAACCAGAGATGTATCGAACACTCTGAAATCACATATTAGCGTTTCCAGTACCTTACTCGTCAAATGGACAAATCTTACTATGCATTTATTTTTTTGATAATAATCATTTCCAAAGTGTTCGTGTATTCCTATTGTTGTAAGCAAAAGTTTCAATTGTCGCACGCGTCATTGTTGACAACAGGAAAAATAGGTATCATCTTTAGATAAACATGTTGCATTCCAAAGTTATATCGTCGTCAAACTTTTGACACATTAACAAAATTAAAATTGTTTTCTTTTACGAATGATCAGTTTTGGATACTGAACCGATTTTAGTTACCAACTTTATATACTTATTGGCCTGAATAACTAATTACCTAGTGTCGAATATTCACTTAAATCATAACTATGTTATAGGGGACAACGTATATATAGTATACATACCAGGGCTGTTGGTGATATGCGAGGTGTCTGGAAAGTAAGAAACACTTCAGGCAACTTGAGATTAATACACCAATATTACTAACTAGGTATATCAATAAAAAGGGAAATCAGCTATCCTTGCTTAAAAGAACACAAGAGCATCGGAAGTGATTGAATACATACATTTCTGTTCAAACAGTATCTGCTAAAGATTTCTATTACATACAATTCATAAAATAATTTTATACCAACACTTTAAAAAGTTGTAAGTTTTTCAATTTGATTTGATTTTAAATGATATTAGTTTATAAAACAATTGTTGAGATATTGGTATTATTAAATAAGTAGAGATGTGGAAAGAGTTAGTACCGCATCAACATATCTAGAGAGTCTTGAAATATTACACGTAACATTGATAGATATGTAAAGAGTCTGAACTATGGGTAATGATTGTTTAGGTAATGCCTTTTTCCACATATGTAAGGGGGCTAGACTTTGTATAACGATTGTTGAGGAATCTGGACTTTGTATAACGATTGTTGAGGAATCTGTACTTTGTATAACGACTTGTGAGACATTACCTTTGCCACAAATATAAAGAGTCTGGACTTTGTATAACGATTTGTGAGACCTTACCTTTGCCACAAATATAAAGAGTCTGGACTTTGAGCACGTCGTGGTAACTGAGCATGCGCTTGTTTCCAAAAGGGACGGCACTGATGGTCGTGGTGATGGTGGGGTGATGTGGGTCCTTAGCGTAGGCGTAAGGGCTGAAATGCGTGATGGAGTCAAAGTCGTACGGGAAGTTTAGAAGGTCTGTATCCCCAGCCGAAACCTTACCAAACAATGTTCTCGCATCTGTAATATGATAGTTTGATACAATATCTTTTCAAATATATACTGATGAGAATAAAGTGTTTAAGGCAATTGCATACTAATAAATAAATTAAGAAGAATGAAAACATTAAAAACAATTGAATTATCAAAAATTGAATTATTCAAAACGGAAAAGCGGCAGATAGCGCATTTCAAGCATATCTATTTGTACTGTATAATTTCTCCTCAGTTCATGTTGGTTTCTTGAGGTATCGATTTTGTGTGCTAATTAAGCTGTGTTGACACCATGGTATTCAACACAAAATTTATGTTTATAATACGCACTGGACGAGTAATGTTTCCATTGTATTTACTATCCTGTACGTTGTCCATGTGTACCTGTATATACTGGTCCTGGTCGTGTTTCTGGTATACTTACCATCCTGTACGCTGTATGTACTGGTCCCTGTCGTGTCTCTGGTATACTTACTGTCCTGTACGTTGTCCATGTGTACCTGTATATACTGGTCCTGGTCGTGTTTCTGGTATACTTACCATCCTGTACGTTGTCCATGTGACCTGTATGTACTGGTCCCTGTCGTGTCTCTGGTATACTTACCATCCTGTACGTTGTCCATGTGTACCTGTATGTACTGGTCTCTGTCGTGTCTCTGGTATACTTACTGTCCTGTACATTATCAAGGTGAACCTGTATGTACTGGTCTCTGTCTGGTCTCTGATGTTCATGGTACAGCCCCAATGTCACCAGCAGTAGGGACATTATGTTCCGTTTAAACATGCAGTCGTTAGTGAGATAGAGTTTCTGTCGACCACCCGCCATTCCGATGTGATCTGTTCTGCACCACCTGGAAAAAAGGGATGGGAGGGGAATGCATTAATTTGTATATGAAACATATCAGTCAATACATTATTTTAAAAAGATATAATCATACAAAATATTTCTACGTGCGCAAATTTCAAGATAAATCGTTTCGTGGAAATATATAAATGTATATATTAATATATTGATTTTTTATAGAATTGTTTACAATCGAAGAAAATAATATATATAAGAAATGCTTTGCACTGAAAACGACATTCTGCCTTATATATGACAACAGTCTATGTCAGGATAACAACTGACCCGTCGGAAGACAATGTTATAAACACTTATGACAACCTTCTATGTCAGGATAACAACTGACCCATCGAGCGCCAATGTTATAAACACGTATGACAACATTCTATGTCAGGATAACAACTGACCCATCGGGCGCCAATGTTATAAACACGTAATCGGTGCGGTCACGAAAGGCTCCTTCCTTTTTCTGGAAAATGATACAGTTACGATTATCTGTACCGACGTCATGTTCGATCTCCCGCATCGACTCCTTGATCAAGCTCTTCTGGGAGTCATCTGAGGGATAGAATAGCATATAACACATAAACGTAATACTCAATGTTGCTTACTACAATATGTTTGTAAAATAAGAAGATTTTCCCTATACCAAAGTGTACAATGTCTGTTTACAATTCCTCATTTGTTAAGAGATTTCGAAGTGTCAACAACCTACAATTCGAACTCAAAATGTATAAAACTATGACAACATATGACAAAAGGAAGGATTAACATTGCGACCCCTGAATGAACACAAGGAGAATAAGCCCATGTGTTCCGGAAAAGGGAAGCGTTTTCTGCTTCATCTATGACACCCGCAGTGTAAAATGAGATGATTTCCTTATAACAAAGTGTTCAATGTCTATTTTTCTAAGGTTTGTAAAAAATTAGAAAAAATTCCGAAATAACAAAAGTTGAATATCTGTGAAACATTGAAAGTTTCTTAAATCAGATCAATTCCCAATAGCAAAGTTTTGAATTTCTGTTTACGTTTCCAGGTTTGTACAACCAGAGAATGTCTCAAAATTCCCTTTTTTATTAATTCTGGCAGTATTATCAACTATGAGGAGGTTTTCATTTTGTAACTGTTCGATAATTATACATTATCTTGCTGTTTTTTTAGGGTTTGTCGTGAGAACAATTTTCCCATCGCAATCACGTTGGTAAATCGATTGTTTACCACGAAAACATTGTGTGATAAACTGTTTATCATCTATATACTTCTACCTTATATATTTCTCCATTAATAAAAAAAGGCAACGAAAAACCGAATCCTCCAATTGACATCTTGGCTCAATAATAATCGAGATCATCGGTCTGTGACAAATGTAAACACACAGAGGATTTCCTCGGGGGAATACCATGAAGTTCCAAACTACGGTAACAGATATTTTAAAACTATATTATCGTCACTGGTTTCTCCATATACACATTTACGCTTTAAATGATATTGGTATCCTCACAATATATTATCATAATTTTGAATGATGTATTTATGACGGATTATTTTCTTACGAGGATGGTCGGATGGCGCATTGGATAGCGAACTTGCCTTTCACCAAGTCAGCCGGGGTTCGATTCACCGATCGGACGTGAAAAGGTATTGGGTCACCTGCCCGACCACGTGGGCTTTCTCCGAGTACTCCGGTTTCCTCCCACATAAATACCCCCGCGTGCTAACATCAAGGTCAACAAGAGTGATTTTTAAAACTTGTTTCATAATTGTTGTAAAATACATAAAGTTGATTTATATTACACGGATCACCTTTATGTGGATACTATTTCCGATTTGGGACGTCACCTGGCGCAAGCAGACATTCGTTTTTGAGAAAATACGTTCCCAAATGGGAAAATCCATTCTCAAGTCGTTCTCAACTTCGTTTTGAGTATTCTCATACTGACAACCCATGATAATTAATTGATCAGACTACCGATAGGTGATATAAGCATTATATAAATACTGTAATTATTCATTAGCTTTCATACAATATTATACCATTTTGATGCAAATAAACCTTTAATCATTAACAAATAAATTATACCTATTGCTACGTGGTAAACCTTATTGACTACTGTATTAACGTACTCCCTAAACTACTTACCGATAAGTTATACCTATTACTACGTGGTAAACCTTATTGACTACTGTATTAACGTACTCCCTAAACTACTTACCGATAAGTTATACCTATTGCTACGTGGTAAACCTTATAGACTACTGTATTAACGTACTCCCTAAACTACTTACCGATAAGTTATACCTATTGCTACGTGGTGAACCTTATAGACTACTGTATTAACGTACTCCTAAACTACTTACCGATAAGTTATACCTATTGCTATGTGGTAAACCTTATAGACTACTGTATTAACGTACTCCCTAAACTACTTACCGATGAGACTGCTGATCTGATAAACCATCATCTCGCGTTCCCATAACTTGTTTTTGTCATTGATAACATTTCGCAACTGTTGATGAAAATAAATATTTATATACGTATTAACTTTAGTTAAAGAGAAACGCTTAAAAGTGATGACATTTATTTGAAAATCCATTTATGATGCATGATCAGGTAGAAAATATTTAAACGAGGCCAGCATGTCCTGGTACACCATGGCCTGGTACATCATGCCAGTTTGGTTAAGTACATTGCAGCTGAACTGAAGTGTGAGTAAAGTCAATTTTTGTGAAAGCGATATTGACCTATTTTTGCTAGCGTGGCAATGCATCCAACCCAGTGTATACAGTAGTGTTATTTGAAAACGATTTTAAAAATCTTTTTTTTGTTTTTGTCGACGCGAATGTGAACATACGTAGCTCAAAAAAGGCAAAAGAAGTAAAAGTAAATATCTCTGAAATATGACAAAATTTGAAAACAAAGTTGATAAAAAAAGAAAATGAATAAAAACGGAAAAGATATGAAAACGAAAGAGACTGACACCCAACAAATTAAACAGGAAGGGGAACGAAGTGATCCGGGAGCGTTAGCGTTTATTTGTATAGCATTACAGCGTCATACTGAAATATTTATATTTTGCGTGGCATTGTCACTAGAAAACCTACTTGAAAACTGTGTCGTTGATCGGACTTTAAATGACATGCACCACGAGAAACAATTCTTAACAAATCAGCACGCGACAAAATGCAGTTCTAGTTATTGGACACATTTGTGCAGACTGTCGATAAGGCGGGAATTTTATATTTCAAATATAATTTGTAAGTTAAAAAAACGTGGCATTTATGATCTAATTGAATGGCACACCTTTGCAAGCAAACTAATCACAATGAGCTATGCGCGTTTTGTTGTTTGCTTGCAAAGCTATGTAATTCAAATAGATCATACATGCCATACAAAAACAGTTCAATGCTTAAACCTATCTTATCAAAGGAAGTAGATCGTCGACATTCTAGAAAAATCATGTATGAGAAGCACTAAAATATCCACAGCTGGAAATTAGGTCATCTTGACAATTTATTTAGCTCTCCGATAAAACGGACTAAGTATTTCAATCGTCGAAAACGGAAGTACTTATATAAAATCAAAATGATTAGAACATATTCGGGAGATAAAAAAACCAATTTTGACATGTAAACGACGTAGAAACCCAGGGCCGATACGTAACTACTGTGGAACGATATATCTACGAGTTAAAGTCGTTAGGTTTCTCATCAAGTTTGGCAGTGAGTTTACAATAATTGCAATGATGTTAGTAAGTATCAAGGTATTAAGTTGAAGACGAGGATTATTTGTATGACTTATTAAGTAGTGAGTAATGAATGGAAGGATAACTTTGGTAAATACTTAGTCCTTATGATACTCTCGAAATAGTAAAACAAATATAACATTAATACACTTGATGGAGAATGATATACATTGATTGAATATCTAAATGACTTACCTGTGGCCGACTCGCCGCATCCACATGTAAAAAAGTGTACACCAACACACACAAACCAAGAGAGGTGAGATACATGACCGTAGGCACCGGACTTACAACAGAAACTGCACACCCTTGCTCTCCCACGCTGTGACAATTCGTCTGTCGCGTTTTATCTCGACTAGGAAGTTCAGTGTGCAGGTCATAACATACTGATCTCAACCGTTTTAATCTCCTGCAGTATTGGTTACTAAGGAGAAGTATAAAGGTTGTCTTCGGTCTAAAGAGTCGGACATTTACTCTGTTATATATGTAAACGTTATCTTTCTTCAAAGCGTTATTCACAAGTAACATTTAATGAAATATAACTGATTTTGTGTCATTAATAAATGTATCTAGGCATTCATTTTCTCCAAAAAATATCAATTGATTAGTTACAACCATATTAGGAAAGAAAATCATACTTCTTTTTGTAAACACTTTCAAGAACGTAACATGTACAATTTTGGAACCATAGATATTTAGTTTGTTTAGCTTTCTGTTTCCACGAGTTTACAAAAATTAAATATACAAATTTTTACAACTGTATTGGAATCATGAGGGTTTTAAATTCATCATTCAGTCATAGAGGTCAGAATTACATGTATGAAAGAAGAAAAACAAAAAAGAACAATGATAAAGCCTATCCCTGGAGGATATTCTCTCTAAATCCCGAGGGAACACACAGTAGATTCAGATATATAACAGCAAATGCCTTAACAAAATCTAAATTAAAACAGATAATAGGAATTAAAATAAATATCAAAATCTCCTCAGTTATTAAATTAAGGGTAACATTATTGGGAACATAGCTTCTCCATTACCACCCACTTACATATCAAATTACACAGCAAATGCATATAATTATATATTCCCGATATGGAGAAGAGTTTGTTCGAACTTGCACCAATTGGGGTCGGTTTTATAACCTCGCGGGCAGATTAAAGGCAGATTAGAAATTATTTTGTTTTTGTTCCTCAACCAATCTTTAACTATATAAAAATGGACAAAGGAAACACGTCCAACGGTTCACTAAAAGCTAGATCAGGTTTACGATGCAGGTTGAGGTTTTCGGAAGACCAGTGCAGGTATATAGTTTATTGGGAAATAATATATGGTCTATCGTCCAATAATGCATGACTGTAAACCAATAAACGGTGTCGTTATTTCGCAGACTTGAAATTTTCTTTTTCTCACAAACATATAATAGAACTTTTCTAATTTTTAGTCTTCATGAGATATGTACTCGACTCATACGAACTTTTTAACAGTTGCTATTTTGCGATACTCCTGAAAGGGATGTTCTATTGGATTCTACAGGAACTGTTTTATATCCTCAGCGCATTTTATAACGACCAATTACTATTTTCTCAATGACGTAGATATGGCCGTCTCACCTATAACAATATACGCCTTTACCAAGAATCTTGCAAACTGGGTTATCTGAACAAGGAAGAAAACCTCGAATGTTTATTTAAATGTAACCTTATGACTTAATATCAAGTTCGGAGAGATACCTCTTGTACCAAGTCTAAAACGCCTTCAGGACAAGGACAAAACAATAATTATCTCGTGTTTGATCCACACCTGAGGGTCGTACAAGGACCCACAACAGAAACACAGATAGGAATTTATAGATTGTCTGCTTTACGACAAAGAGCCTCGTGGTATGGGACGATATGGATATCAAAATCGTTATATAATTTATCAGTATAAAGCGTCGTGATATACAACGACAGAAACAATCATATTTTAACAAGGAAGTTTCATTTTGCGAAAAAATATGACCAAACTTAAAACAGTGATTGTTTCACTATCGCTCTGCACCACGTTGTGTTATTCATAACGATGTTTGCTATTGTAGTGTGATACAGTAATGTATATATCTATATGTATACAAAGGTATTAAATCTGTACGAGTAAGTGTACATACGCTTTTGGCGTATCCGAGTCGACTTTGATTTTATATTGTAAACTCGTACACATTTAACACCTTTTAATACAAAACGCTTCACTGCTTATTTGTCTGACTAAGGTCACCCGCGAAAAAATGCTTAGAAATAATAAAAAAGGATTTCATTGTTCATTATATATGTTATGATATGAATAATAACATCGTTATGTACAATTTAAATGTAGTGTCGTGTCGTGATACACAGAAACAGTCATATCAATGTGTAACACTGTACATTTTATCTTAAAAATATGATAAACAAACTCTAAACAATGTTTACTGGTTTTACATTTTTCTGTACAGCGTGGCGTTTTTCAATAGTTCACAGATATGTGGTATTATACATATTGCTAATATAGCATCATACAGAAATACTAAACAGACATATTAAACAGAATGGTACAGAAATGTGTTATAACTGAAGCAACTCGTATGCATGGAATGAGGGTTTAATAATTGTCTGTAAGTACTGGATCTTTTACGGCCCATTGATAACAGTAACCTTAACTCAACTTTGCAACTAAGGTGCAATTTCTAAACACCTTATCAGGAAGTAATTTGTCACACGTTATGCATCCTCGAGACCACGATTCAGAAATCTCTACGGCCCTTCCTACTGTTATCTACGGTATTTCTTCTCTGTATACAGCAGAACGCCTGGATATAAAATGTACACAATAGCTTATCTCAATCAGAAGTAATGTAGGTGATAAAAGTTACAACAAGCGTGGTTTCAACAATTCATTATAAATAACCTTAAATGATTTAACACCAGAGCAGTAACTACATGTTTATTGTTTTTTCCTTGTATATCTTTATATGAAATTATTCCATAATTGATCTTGAAAAAGGGATGAATTATTTTCAAATATTTCTAAAGTAATTTTCCGAATTGCTGTTAGATCCATATTATTTTCTACTTTTCAGTCAATTTAAGTCATATGCACCAAAGAAGCACCTATTTAGTAGTATCTGTTATTGAGTTGTTATTAATATTGTAGTCAAATGATCTAAATATACACGTGTAATTTGCTGTTCACTTAGGTAATTTCAGTGATGAAAATTGCTTTTCTCCCAACACTTTTAAATACAACAATCACACATTGCAATGGGGATTTATTATATTTCATAATTATTTACATACATGCCAACAATTATGAAAACAATACGGCTCTAACTAAGATCCTACAACTTTATATAATATATTGCAACATATTGTTATTGTTAGCATACGCTAATTAGTCTGATTAGGAAGCACAATATATCTGTTTAAATCACGGTTAAAACACTTTTGTTAATGGCAGAGTTCTTGCAGCCTCACATAAAAATCGAGTCTTTAACTTCAGACTTGGTGTTTGACACAAAACAAAACAAACAAGCTGCTGGTGTGATCAGAGACACCTTACTTCGATCTAGGTTCCTCCTACATCTCACACACGCCGCTGGTGATGATGACGCTATTTATGACCTGAATATATCCTCCCCACATAGTGAAGCGGACGTAAAACCTATCAATCAATCAATCAATCAGTCTCCCCACATGATATAACATTTCAGCAACATCTGTAAACGAACATAAAAGCAAATAACTACACATGATAGTTTGAACAAGGCTAGCGGTGTTATATTTATTTTCACAGACGAACATTAGTGCTATTGTTCATTTCCGGTTGAGATACAATAAAAGATAAGTTGCTGCATTATGTAACACTGATTTCCTATTGAGACTCGGTTGAGTGTCGTTGAGCTTGGATATGTCGAGTCCTTCCATCGTGGTGAGTTGTATGTATGATTTTATGTCGAGGGAAGAAGACGCGATGTAGATACTAACAGAAACAAAAAGTTACCCCGATGGTAAAAGCATTTAAAACGGTCAACGTGTAATTACCTGAAAGTTACCCACAGAATGAAAGGACGTAGAAAAACATCACAGTGTAATCAAACGGTACCATCTACAGAAAAGAAGGATTTACTCAAGTAACATTAAGAACAAGGAAAATTGTCCATGGAATATGAGCGTTTTTCTGCCTCATTTACAAATTCTGCTATGTAGACTGAGTTAAATTCAAGAATGCCACATTATAAAAAGGAACACTGGAGCGGTGACAATGAAACCATGAGAAGAAGATGAGCATGAAAGAATGAAACCAAAATAGTCCATGATTCTCACGTATACGAAAACCTCAGACCAAGTCGTTGCTTGTCAACATGAGATAGTTATGAATCATAAAAAATCTATTTATTGTGCCTGTGAACACATTCAAGAGTTATTATCTCGCGGGATTGAACTGAATGGGAAGCTATAGAAGCATATATGTTTGGATTTTTGAGCTCACATTTTAACGTTCTCTGATATATATATTTTTCACATCTTTACACAAACTATTGTTGTACATAACACGATTTTTGTCTGTGTTTGAGCTATGTAATATTGTTTGATAATCGAACCACTACTTTGAAGAAATATTTTCCCCCAATTTAACCAAAGATAATTATACTGTGTCCTACTACTACGATCACATCATCCAGCACAGAGGTCCAATACAATATGCCCGTTAAGGACACCGCGGTGAGATAGCACAATTAACAGTTTTAACGTGCTGATATTTTACAGTTTATAGAAAACATTCAATGTATACTCATATCTTGTAAATGCGCAAACACCTGCCAACCACCTCCTCATATAAGTCTCAGAACCCCATACTGGGGACTAGAATTTTCTTCTTCCTTGTATGCGCCGCCTCGAATTGAATGTATTTGACAGAGTGCATCTCGAAAATCTTAACAGTCAAAATCACCTGCTGTGAATTATAGTACTGGAACTGCTTGGCCAGGCTGTATGTTTAGATGATGGCAAAACAAGATACTGATATTTAATGATCTGTGTGACCAACAGAACAATAACAAGGTAGACAAGTGCTCGAATGTATGAAAATACAGTGTATGTCTATCATTTGTAATTGTTTACATTTATACATGGAATTGTCATGTATTAAAATCAGCTATTAAAATCATAATTTTGACGACAGCAGTCTTAAACGTTCAGTGTATACAAAAAGTGTAAGATATATGAACAACATAATTTGCGACACTAATGTTTTAGTTCCGGAAACTTGTATCGCGGAAACGACATATTCCGCTCGTAGTCTGTAACACTGTATACCGGGTTTTGAACTCGATTGTCGATGTTACGATAAATCTACAGCAATAATTAGACGTTGACTCGGTAATAGTAGCAAATATTTGTGCAATATGAATTTTATATACCGACCTGCATATATAGAAACTACACAACAAACAGTTAAAGCAAGCACATTACGTTTGGAATGGCGCGCTAGCATTGTATACGGAAATATAGTTTCGTTTATAATACCGAACCCGGAGGCAGTCCAAAGACCCGGAATACGGATCGGAACTTCGAAATATTAATTTTTTATTTATGTTCCGAGCATTAATGCTACTTGATTTTAACATATATAAAATATAAGTGTGGGTACACGATAAAGAATCCTTATTTTTGACGGTATGGATGATAATATGACATAATTTTGTCTTTTAACCATTAAAAACAGGAAATTGTAAAATGGGGTTTTGGGAACGGAGTTCTAACTTCAAGTGAGCAAAATTGCAAAATTTTCACCGAGAACCCCACACTTTTTTATGCTTACCGAAAAACATATATACTTGGCTGTCTTCTGTCATAGTTTTATAAAATTGACATTGGTTTTGATAGCACTTTTGCTTGTTTTTATTGTATTTAATGAGAACTCCATTTGCTCTTTTTATATATGGAATCTACGTAAAACATGCAAGAACATAAACCTAGTTAGAAAAAAAAGTATTGACCCATCTTAAGCGTGTGGTGCATTTTGTACTTGTGTTCAGATACGTTTTTATAAATATATAGATGTTGTTATAGTGTTGATTACCTGTTTGTTTGCCGATACCTCCATACATACAACACTTGTAGCAAACACAAATAAATATATTTTTTGTTGGCCATACTACAGACACGTTATTCACCAAGTAACAGTTATTTTATCCTAAGTCGGTAAAAAGTATGCTTTGTTGGATATGAACACACAACATGGAAGGTTCTGATAACATACTGTTCATTGGTACACATAGATATGCTATACTGTTATGTGTGATGACGACTTGTACAACGTTGACATTATCGATCATTGAATGATTGAAATGATAAATAAATAAATCAGGGGAACGCCGTCGATATCTTTGAAACTGATCCCACGGGAAGTTATTCTAGGTACATCCATATAAGCGAAAAACGAAAATCATTCTTATATATAATTAAAAAAAGGTTTAATAAAAAAGGATCAGCAATAAACACCCAATGATAAATTGTTTCGTTTTACAACTGTGCTATCTAAGCATTAAACCGCTTTCAGGTATCATTGTCAGTAATCAAAACAATGTTTCATCTCCTACTACATCTCGAAACATACACACTCAAGGGTAATCATTTGAGGTGATTTAATGGCATGGATTTGAATGTTATATACAATATTTTATACCTGTTGTTGCCTTTAACCTTGCATTAGCATTATGTACAGTTAACAATCTAAGATGAGGTCGAAAGAACATTAGCGTTCTGGATATATTTACCATGAATATATTTACCACGAAAGATGGGTTGTACCTGCACTTCAAAATGGGGGACGGGTTCACTCCCATTCAACCAGGTAGTAAACAGAGGGCAAAGATTAAAATGTGAGGTAATATGTGACAGTAACTGGATAAGAAATGCTGGTACAATGGTTGTAAGTACGAATTATTATCTGGGTTAGATGGAAAACCTAAAGAACCGCACTAGAAATTTGTGCCTAAAATGACGTCTACCAAATTAATCAGTTAAAGACAATTTCGTCTATATATACATGGATGGACAAAGATATAAATAGGACAGTGTAGACAATGAAATAGGTCAAAGTTTAGAGGAGCGCTTGTATATAACATTCACAGTGTGATATAATACCATTTGTTTCTACTTAAAA
>JAUMHH010200989.1:0-13387 GCA_032359455.1 Chlamys rubida | reverse complement strand
GCCAACTTAATCGTCATGGTAACCTTACATCAGATATAAAGGGGGCTAACTTCATCGTCATGGTAACCTTACATCAGATATAAAGGGGTCTAACTTCATCGTCATGGTAACATTACATCAGCTACAATGTATATAGTGGGCCAACTTCATCGTCATGGTAACCTAACATCCGCTAGTGGGCCAACTTAATCGTCATGGTAACCTTACATCAGATATAAAGGGGGCTAACTTCATCGTCATGGTAACCTTACATCAGCTTTTATAGTGGGCCAACTTCATCGTCATGGTAACCTTACATCAGATATAAAGGGGTCTAACTTCATCGTCATGGTAACCTTACATCAGATATAAAGGGGTCTAACTTCATCGTCATGGTAACCTTACATCAGCTTTTATATTGGGCCAACTTCATCGGCATGGTAACATTACATCAGCTACAATGTATATATTGGGCAAACTCCATCGTCATGGTAACATTACATCAACTACAATGTATATAGTGGGCAAACTTCATCGTCATGGTAACATTACATCAACTACAATGTATATAGTGGGCAAACTTCATCGTCATGGTAACCTAACATCCACTAATGGGCCAACTTCATCGTCATCATGTTAAATGTTTTGACGGGTTTTTTCATGTCGACTCATTTGTACATGTATTATCATTTTCTTTCTTTATGTTTTTTCCTGGTCTTGCACAGTGGTTCAGTCATTAGCACATGCAGAACAGGTGCAGATAAATAACTTGAGTTCAAACTTATTTTGCAGCTCGATGGGGGTCGAATCCATGTAAGTGTAAACACTGATTACGAAACACACCTATAGTGTCACGTTGGTACATCCACCTGTTGGCTCTTCCTTCCTCTTACATACGCATTCCTCAGAACGTTGATTTGTATTTTGCTTTCACAAAATATATCTGTTATGTTTTTTTAACTCAGAAAATGTCTCATGTTTGGTACAATTATCCAATTAAATAGTGTCTTCCCGCGTGTTCGGGTATGTTTTCTGCATTCTCAGTAAAACAATTTATCATTTTTTTTGCCAATAAGATATTGAATTTTAATAAAATGTGTATATCACTAATATCTTTTACACTGTGACATATATCAAAAGTGATTTTTGTCACAGTGTGAAGATATCACTATATTGCATTTAACAATCAAATCAGTTCTTAAAACTCACTGCTTTCACAAATTTTCTAGACGTCTTTGCTACAGATGCTTGGATATTTATTTATCTCCACAAATGATCAATTTTTGCAAGCAAACTAGTTATTAGTAGAAAACGGTAGGATAGTACTGAGTAGATCGTTCAAAATGGTGCACAGTCTCGTTGGTAAGTGTGACGTCATCAGAATATGACGCCATAGATGAGGCTATAAGATATCAAACTTTTTTGATGCACTAACGATGTTGTTGATGTAAATGGTTTCCCGTTGAATAAGAAATATCAGATATAAGATAGGTCACTCGTAAATATCGATATTCTGCGATACTCGTGAAATATATGGTATTCAATGGGAAACAGCTCAATGGCCTCTAGTATGTGAATCTGAAGACAAACAGCTCAATGACCTCTAGTATGTGATTCTGAAGATAAACAGCTCAATGGCCTCTAGTATGTGATTCTGACGACAAACAGCTCAATGACCTCTAGTATGTGATTCTGACGACAAACAGCTCAATGACCTCTAGTATGTGATTCTGAAGACTAACAGCTCAATGGCCTCTAGTATGTGATTCTGAAGACAAACAGCTCAATGACCTCTAGTATGTGATTCTGAAGACAAACAGCTCAATGGCCTCTAGTATGTGATTCTGAAGACAAACAAATAAGACCAGTTCTGTTCTCTGTACATAACTATGGTGGCTATATTATGCCATTTCGTTGTTTTGTTTTATCGCCTCGACAGAACGATAATCTTCGTCTTTTCGTCCCCGCTAATTATCGTCTTTTCGCCGCGACAAAACGATAATTATCGTTATGTTGCCCCGCTAATTATTGTCTTTTCGCAGCGACATAACGTTAATTATCGCTTTGTATTATGGCGATAAAACAATATTTTATGCCGCAAGACTAATTCAAGCTGATTTATTGAAAACTGTACAGGATATTTTTCATACTGTCTTTCTTTATTTCTTGTTAATTGTATCAATGTATTATAATGTTAACATCGAGATGTAACTGTAGTCAATTAAGATGTATTTCGTATTGTAATACACAATGAACGACTCAATGATTGACTAAATGAACTACATTGTAATGAATCCGGTAATTATTTTATGAGTGACTGAATGAACTAATTGATTAATAATAAATGAATGAATGAATGAATGAATGAATGAATGAATGATTGAATTGAATTGAATTAATTGATGAATGAATTGATGAATGAATGAATTATTTGAAAGAAAAAAAAATACATTAAATGTTTATATTGTCTTGCGTCCTAAAATATAGTTTTTTCGACGCGACAAAACGATAATTAGCGTTATGTCGCGGCGAAAAGACGATAATTAGCGGGGCGACATAACGATAATTATCGCATTGTCGCAGCGAAAAACGATAATTAGCGGGGCGACATAACGATAATTATCGTTTTGTGGCGACGAGAAGACAATAATTAGCGGGGCGAATTAATTCGCCTCGCATATTAGCGACTTCACGTTTTCGTTATTTCGCGTTGAGTTATGGCGTCTTTTCGGTATGTCGCTACGAATTGACGATAATTAGTGGGGTGAAAAGACGAAGAGTATCGTTCAGTCGAGGCGACAAAACGAAACAACGAAATGGCAGAAATCAGCCATCATACATAACAGTATTAAATAAGACACTGTACGCGTTCTCAATAACATAACAGAAAGAACTATTACATGTGAATATTTTCCAATCGGAATTGTTTGTGGTATTTTCCGTCAGACTGTCAGAGTAATCTGGGACGAATTGCGACGGAAATTCCCGAATGGTTCGATTGGCGTTTGTCACCAGACGGAAATAGTAGCTATCGAGTTCCCGCAAAAATGTCTGTTCCGCCATATGATAAAAAAAACCAGTTTGAAATGTATCGGAAATCAATAGAAATTACACGGAAAGATACAATAGAGCTAAGCATCATGCGATTACGTTTGGACGAGACAATGATGTACACAATGATCATATATTTAAAAAAAGATGCATTTCAATCCTTATCAAAGCTAGTATAATTTTGTTTTTAAATGAACACAATACACGGGAAGATAAGTTAATTTGGCCTTTTCTAATACATTTCTTCTGTAAAGTATTTACTAGTTACAGGATATGGTCCTATGCATATAGTTGACAATCAAATCACTTGTATCAACGGGTCGATATTCTTATGGTCAAGTAGTTCTTAATGGTACATTTCTACATCATATCGACAATGTCCTGGTCTTGGTTCCAATATTATCCTTTGTCATAGATTTTATCTTAACGGACCTTTTCTGTTGAGTAGTACCCTGGTACGAGTGAACAGGGCGAGAGCTCCTCAAACCATTCAAAGGTTTAAACTAAGCGATTCCACGCTGTTGTAATAACAGCTAATTCCAGTGGCGACGAATGGAAAAAATGTGTCGAAAGGTGGGTTTGCTCAATATATTCGATGAAAAGCATGGCCTCTAGCTGAGCAAGTTAGGGCACGTGATCTGTAACAACTGTCTTTGGTGGTCGGAGATCAATAAAAAGGCTTATGGTAACAATATATTTTGAAATATTATTCCATTTTACAAACTTTCTTAAATGAAAAAAGCCTTGTTAATATATGCTTTTTACGTAGTTAAGTCATCAGGATAGTTTTTTACGAATTCGTATCATGCCTAAAAATCGTAAATATATAACTATCTTTACAAATAAATACTCACGGTGTCCATGTGATCGATACAGTGAGTTCATCAGGCAATTGCCTAATAAACCCATAGATGAGCGAAAGCGCTAGCAACCTGTTTGTCTAGTTTTATCTAATTTAACCATTTTCATATATTTCGGTATAAGAAAAGTCATTATTCGTTTTCAAATTATTTTGTTAATTAAATAAACTCACAGCTATATGTATACTATTTCGTCAGTTATAATCCGGAAACAGACCACTGTTTCATCCGTAGCGATAAACGCTCGACTCACCATGATCAAAACTCAATCTACCATCGTGACAAGTGCTCAATTCACCATAACTGTAAAATAGATATAGCTCCTATATATCATGCCGTGTTCATCTCACAGACACATTTATATGGCGGGAATCCTCAGCCAAGGCCAATTGAAGACGGAACTTATTTACCATATTTAGTAATTATCATGTAACAGACACGGTTGTCACGGTAACGCCGTAATAAGAAATGCATCGCTTACATACACCAGAGAGGCCGTGGAGAGTGACAAGTATTTAATTAGGGAAGTAACAGGTTTGTATTAATCGCTCCATTGTCACTGTATGAATGGCATCCTGCAGTTGTACCTCGAGCCCTGTATTCCTGGCGCACCGTGGAATTCATCTGCTATACGGTGGCATTTTTTTTTTCATTTTTCACGTTTTTCTCAAATATAATTTAAATCCTTCAAATTTCATTATCAATTTTGTGTGAAGCATGTTTCTGTTGATACTGTTCAGACATACACTGTAGCTCACCGTCACGTAAACAATTCCTAAACTTAGTTCTGCTGATATTTTATACTGCTTTTTGTTACATCTTTTTTGGCAATGAACCTTTGCATTACACGTAGATACAACACCTCTCTCATCTAGAACCCGGCGCATATCATTCGGAATGACCAAGATCATAAACTCAAAGTACTTCCGCATGTCAACGAGTGCCCTTCCCGGATCCATTCTCATTCCTTACCCTGATTTTCGTTTACGGTCTTGTAGTAGTATTACCAATTAGGCCCTGTGGCACAATAGAAACAATGCAATATCGAATGATGACGTTTTGTCGGTGTCTTGAAATACTGAGAACTATATTTATACGTATTGATTCCGGTTACACACTCCGACGCAACCCGATCTATGGTCATCGTTGGCCATTATGGTCAAGGACATTTGCATCATTATGCTTGTTTGAAACAGCAAACAAGTATTATAAGCAGATGCTTTTGTCGTGCGCCTGACGGGTGTTGTTAACAAATGATTGTGCTAAGGTTAACCACGATTTCCCCATGAGCTCGGGAGGACACAATCGTATACGTATAACAACAGGTGTACGCTCTCATGCGTCGAATGTTTGTGGGTTATTCTTTTTACATAAATGTCTCCTTTTGGCGGAAATAGAGCTGATGTCTATTTCATAATGCATATATGCTTTTGATTATTATAGGATTTAGAGAGGATTATTCATGCGATGTTCGGTCTTTCAAGGAATAAAGAAGGAATTTAACTGCATGGGATTATATAGTTAATTAAATTTCATGCTGACACTGTATTTTTTTAATGAATTTTACGTTCGAAAATAGAGTATATAAGATATCCGCTACACCATACTATATCCGAGACTTCAGCTGGCCAGGGTTATATTAAGCATGTTTATTGCCCTTCAGTGTCCCCTTCCCCTTACGTTCATGGAGCGCGAGTCGTGCTATAAAAGTTATCGGGAACATTTTATTTTAACAGTTATTGCTAGCCTGAAATCTCTGTCATCAGCAACATCACAGATATTTGTGAAATGTCTGTTAAAACCATTTTAAATATGGATGGATATTGTCACTGGAAGTGTGTGGATCACGTGTCAACATCGCCATCACAAGACCACGAGTCTTTGTAGTGGTCGCCGTTTTAGCACGTCCTCGAAAGCGCGTGTTTAATGAAATAAATATGGCCCCCAACTGGAGAAGTTCAAAGTTAATTTTACTTAACGTCCGCTTTCGCCCCGTTTGTACGTCGAGACTGGGCAGCTTTACGGTCTGTTCATTGCGGTGATATAATGCCATTAACTTCTGCACCAAATATAAATATCGATATGGTGGTTTTTTTCGAGACTTGTCGTCAACGTTTCCCTTCCTTAAAACACGGTGCTGTTATCTAATTTATTAGTAACGTGGCATGTTACCGATTTTACCTTGTCATAAAAAGATCGATCTGTTTAGGAATCATTCAAAACCATCAATTATTCCATGACAACCAAACGCTCTCCCTCTTCCCGTGGCGACAGTGCTATGTGGACAACAGTACAAACGTAGTGATGAGCCCCCGCATGTCTATAATGAAACGTCGTTGTGACTTCGTACTTGTTCTGTAAGCCGTCGACCGCCACCATGCTACAACGTATATCGTGGTAACGGAGGGTTTCAAACGTTAGAATCAAAATAGCTCCATATTACGTCATTAAAGTCAGAATCGATCCCCTGTGACCAGTAACGGTATCTCTATGAAGTATACTCATATGATCAGTTCTTACAGATGAATGAACGCTTGCCAGTGTAAAATATAAGTATTGTGAACAAAAACGCATCCCATTCTGTGGTTCAGATTGGATGATATCTCTGTTACTCTAGTTTTATTTCACAGTAAAAGCTATTCAGAGATTTGCGCCGAAATTAATTATTAATTAATTGTCCATGTATGTTTCCCGAGTTCAATTATTAAATAACACAAATGTTCCCCTGGCGATAGAAAACGCGTTTGGGATTACTTTGTGTGGGATTGTAACCATTTCTATTCTGCTTTCCTCAATGTGATATGCTAAGAGTTAAGACGGCGACATTAAGTCCTGATTGACGGTATAAAACGAAATATAACTTAATAAAACGGACGTAACATTTGAAATGCCCTTTTCCTGACAGTCCAGTTTTGATCGCTTGTCCTCCCCGGCCTTGACTCCAGGGATTGTCTTCTGTTCCTGATGATCTTTGAGTATGTTTGTTTCCGAATGATCGTTTATATATATTAAGTTTCAGTGATGAACTAGATTACTGTGAATATTTAAGAAATACAAACAATAACGTCGCAATTTATACGGAGAATCACAGCTAAATCATTATAAAGATAGATACGTTGATATACTTCAGCATGGTGTATCAAACCAATTCTATATATATATATACATGTAGTCTTTGTCCTATATATATATATACATGTAGTCTTTGTCCTATATATATATATACATGTAGCCTTTGTCCTATATATATATATACATGTAGTCTTTGTCGTTTGGCGAACAGAACCGGCATTGGTTGTACTAGTACTGCATTGGTGTCAGTACTGTTTTGATGGTATTCCTTCTCAGTGTCGGCTGTAGTATAAATAGCTTACTAGACTCGGCACAATTATTCCATTAAAAAGTTTAGCAAGATGTACATCAATTGTCTAGTATCCGCCATTATAATGGCTGGTCACTGGGGATCGAACCCCCATCTCCAATCACACATATTTGCTCGTGTCTGTACCACGTGACACTAATATGTGACGTCGCAGCCGCGCGTGCCCTACCTTCTAGTGAGCATACAATACACGCCGCCGCGCCACCACTGTATCACAATGTAACGCTTTGATTGATTTACCCGTGTTTCTCGTTATATCAAATCACACCCAATCTAAAATGGTCTTTTGTATCAAAGTACACATTGTGGGGCGTACGACGACCAGCTGCTTTCTGTTGTTATGTGTATAGACAACAAGACTACAACAATGCATTGATTTCTTTTGTAATTTTTATTGCTTTATACTGCTGCATCTCAAAACACATGAGCATCGTTTCCAATTGAAATGAAATATATATTGTATTTATATGTAGCAATGAGCATGTTTTGAATACACAAATCACTTTTAAATGAATAAAATAATATAAATGAATTCTTCTACTAAAATTGTATTTTCATGGCGTGGTTTTATTTTGTAGATAAAAAAGAAAAAGTGAAAAGCACACCGGGTAAGTAAAAGCTATTGATTTTGTAGATTTTGTTAAGTACCATTGAGGAAGTGAGTAAAAGGTTGGTTTTATTTATGAGTGAAATCGTATCCACTGACCCACATAGTCACTATTACTCTGTGAGACAGACGATTTATTGGCGGGCGCTGATAGATCCAGTCTATCATACTCATGGCCCTGTTACCCTTCCCAACACAAGAACACTGCCAATTTACAAACACACGGATTTTTGCTACCGTAAACGCAGCCTATGTACGGCAAGGTACATATAATTTGTTCCAACATAAGTGTGTAGCATACCAGTTGATCTTATAGCTCCTAAATACCGAACAGCATTTTTTTTCAGAATCAACTCCGAACTTTTTGCCACATTTGGATATAACCGCGTCGTCATGAACACTCTGTAGTCACGTAATAACTTTAAACGACATCAAATCCAGCTCAGTATAACCAAACAGTTTAATACTGAGCTCTCATCAATACACTCCGGTATAACCAAACAGTTTAATACTGAGCTCTCATCAATACACTTCGGTATAACCACACAGTTTAATACTGAGCTCTCATCAATACACTCCGGTATAACCACACAGTTTAATACTGAGCTCTCATCAATACGCTCCGGTATAACCACACAGTTCTGTGTTCAGGAGAATATTGAAATATGTGTAGTGAACCTCGCTTAGACTTAGAAATAGGCGGCTGGTGCCGGGGTGTGTGTATGTCACTTAAGCCACACGTTGCGATACACAGTCCATTCTTTACAATTAGCAAATAACAAATTCCTGATTACTTGTAATGTATTTAAACGGAGCCAATTTAATACAAGTACACAAGTACATTTTATATTCAGTTTCCACGTCATTCGTTAAGATATCATGTCGAAATAAAATAGTTAAATGCAGACTTACGGCACGCTCGCGTGCATTTTGGACTCATTTACAGTTCTATCCGTTGTAAATTAAATTTAAAACGTTTACTTCATTTAGCCTTGTCTAATGAATTCTAGCTAACGAAATAACATCAGGCCGTGTCGTTCTATCGAACTCAATAATGGCAGTTTTTGCATTATTGTTTTACCTTAACGAGAAAACCCTACGTAACGATAGGCCGGTAAAATTCGGTAATGGCGCACACCGTGAAAGGATACGAGTTCTATATATGCTGTTCTAGTGTCACCCAAGTACACTTACGGCCGAACAGTGATCGGACACAACGAACTTTGACGTCATTATTTCAACAGTTGAACTTATTTAAAACAAAATCAGAGAAGAAAATGTTTAGATGATTAATAATAATAAACAGAGTAAGAATATAAGTTTTCGTAGCAGATAGAGTTTCACAAATAAATATTATTATTATCGCAGCAAACTGAGGCTTTAACGACGAATGTCCTCACGGCATGTTGATATAACGCCGATTTTCTGATGTATTTTCTTAAGTCAGATTAATATTTTACCATTGTACCGATGTTGAGGTTTCACCAATGTACCGATGTATGTTATGAAGGCAAGTTGAGGTTTCACCAATGTACCGATGTATGTTATGAAGGCAAGTTGAGGTTTCACCAATGTACCGATGTATGTTTTGAAGGCAAGTTGAGGTTTCGACAATGTACCGATCTATATTTTGAAGACAAGTTGAGGTTTCAACAATGTACTAATGTATATTCTGAAGGCAGATTGGGGTTTTATATTCCACAATTATATTATGTAAATTATTTATGTTTAACAAGGACATTATAATTACTAGTTGGGTATTAGTAATTAAAATTATAGAATGTATGTCTTAAAGTATGTTTTCTTACCCATTGTGCATATTACTGCAAATACTGCATAAGTTCAGTCCATATTAGCAGAAATAGCAGATTTATCATGTGACCAATTAACTTTTCAGCGATTTATTAATAACACAAGTATAATGATCCACTATTATGATCCACTAATAGTTGTCACACTACTTGAGGAAAGACTCCTAGTATGTTCCCACGGTCTATTGATTTGTTATGGGTACTGTCTCGTGCTGATGGGAGAGTCAGGATTTGGTTTGGGTTTTCAGTTGACCTTTCAAAAGTGTTCCGGTATATATATATATATATGTATATATATAATATCTATTAAATACTCTAGTCCTCTCGTATAACTACATATGCTTTTGTCATATAAAAGTATACCAATCGTTATATGGGAACCCAAACTAGGTCCGGACTCCCATAATGATTTTTTATGTCTAAAGTAGTTTTTCTTACCCATTATTCATACAACTTCAAATACTGTACCCTTTTTTAGTCCAGTCCACAGACTAATTGGTCAGTGATTTACTAATAATATATTTGGTCATAGAGATGCAGAACGAAGAATAGCAATGCATACAGTTTGGCTTCGTACATTCGGAACGACATGTTTTGTTATTCTTTTGGGGAAGTTGCAATAAAGCAATTATCTTTTCTTGTCCACTTCCGAAAAAAATTATTCATTGTAAAGTTATTTTTAATTATAAATTCAGTGTTTTCAGATATATGGTCTGTCTAAAAGTAGGGAGTGTATATTGTAGGGGATTGTCCTCTGACTCGATAAAAAGAAAGGACATTTTTGACAGATGTAGCAAACTTTATGATATTACTTTTTTAATAGATACTAATTCAGATAAGAAGACTGAACGCATTTGGAAAATGGAATAGGGGTATGAAGCGTGGTTCAACTCCTTTCAGTCTAATAGTAGGGGGTGTTGTAATTTTATTTAGAAATACTTTTGGGTATAGATATATATCTATGAAGCATGACTTAAAAGGACATTTTCTTATCCTTAATACAACATTAGATTCCTGTGATAGATATACAACATTAGTAACTGTATGGTCCCAATGAAACTAATGTTCTTTTCTATCAGCAATTAGTTAGACAACTGGAACTCTGTGAAAACTCTTCTACTATTATAGGTGGTGATTGGAATGCTCCACAAGATTACAGGTTAGACACAAAAAACTATGTAAATCGAAATAATATTACCAATCAGGGTAAAATATTAGAGCTTATGGAAAAATTTGACTTAATAGATATTTGGAGGGAAAACAACCCAGATAAATTACTGTTTACTTGGTATGGTCCCAATAGAAAACAAGCAAGGCTAGATTACTGTCTTGTGTCATCTGATCTTTTATCTTATGTCGATAGATGCGATATAGGTTTAAGTTATAAATCCGACCATTCCCCTATTTTATTATCTCTAGATTTAATTAATCAGACTCGTGGAAAGGGAACATGGGCATTTAACACAGCCTTCTGAATGACTCAGTGTATGTAGATACTGTGAAAGAATGTATGTCTGATGTAATACATCGATAATCAGTTAGTGACATGCCAAATACATTTACTATTGATGACAAGCTATTATGGGAAACATTGAAATTGATGATTCGGGGCAAAACTATTGCTTACTCCACTTTCAAAAAACGTGAACAAAATAAGATTTAATGTTCACAGAAAAATATTATATTGATACTATACTTTTGTAGAGTATTACGACCGTATAAATGCCATACCAAGGGACATGAAACGGACCCTGTACCGATTCAGATTACTACTTGTAAGATGATAGAATATATTAAAAAAATGATAAAGTAACAAAATATTTCAACAAATTATTGTTTAATAAATATAAAACAAAACCAACGATTCAAAGAAAATGGTATGAGGTTTTGCAAGTTAATATTCTGATGAAGCATGGCAAACTTACTACTTATCTCCTAGACTTCTTACTGATGACACCAAACTTCAGAATGTCCAGTTTAAAATATTGCATAATATTCTATATACTAATGTCAAATTAATGCAAGCTAAACTAATGTAAACAGAAAGGTGTACGTTTTGTGAAAACGGAAGGGAGACAATGTTACATTTATTTTGGGACTGTTGCTATGTAAAGGTCTTTTGGTCCTCATTTTTTAATCTTATACAAATAAAACATGGCATTGAACCACCATTTTAAAAATTCTCAATCAATACTTTTTGGGGTCAGTATTGCTAGATTTGATTATGAAACAATTTTTGTATTGCTACTCTTGAAGTTTTTCATCTACTATATTGTAAGCAGAGGGAGACTACTCCGTCTTTTTCCACGGGTAAATTATATTTATTCTACTACAAAAAAATAGAAGAAGTTGGTCTGTACTCTTACAGTACTAAGAAAAACGACAAAATTAAAAGTAAAGGGAACTTTATCACTGAAATAATTAATTAGAAAATAAACCATGATTTACTCTTTTCAAACTATTTTGAAACATATTTCTAAAGATTAATGTACTATATAGTAAAATTGTATCCATGTATTACTTCATTATTTATAATTGTATGTCATTTTCTAATTGATGTACTCTTGTAATTGGATTTGGACGTATGTTGTAACAATTGTATATATGATTGAATAAAAGTATATATAGGGAGAAAATATCGTTTTACTAGCTCAAAGTGGAGAGCCGCTACATTTCGAGGTTCTACATCTTCTGAAATGTGGAGCTGCAGTAATTGAATGTCGAATTAGACAGGAAAACAGACTTGGCTTGAAAGGACGAAACAATTTGATATGGCAGTTGTCTGTTCGACTGCATTACATAGATGACTGTACCACACGGATGTATGATCCACGTTGTTTTTTTATTTGTACCGGGGGTTGACACTGACACAGGAGGCAGAATGGGTAGCTGGAGGGAGAATTTCTAGGGCAGTACATGACTTGTCACTACCGCTAGCAACATCTGATAATATATTGCTGATTGATCGTTTTTGTTGCTTGAACAATTTCTTGTGTAGCTTTAATAACAATGTAAAATATCATACAAATGGTATCTTCTTTGTTTAAAGATGTAAATAGTTATCTCCGTTCCCAAAATCTGTAAATATGTATGCATACACACAGGTTATGTTAATCTGTTCAATTTCATCGACAAATGAAACACGTAACATTTGGTATTTGCATTGATTCAAACTTGAGTAGAAATTGAAATATAATGATATGTATCAGCACATCCTTCAACATTTGAAACAGACTATCTGTTACTGGATGTGAAAATGGACATGTACGCTAGGTGAGATCAAGTATTTTAGATATTTATGCTAAGCTAGACTATATATTTTAGATATTTATGCTAGGCTAGACTATATATTTTAGATATGTATGCTAGGTGAGACTAGGTATTTTAGATATGTACGCTAGGTGAGACTAGGTATTTTAGATACGTACGCTAGGTGAGACTAGGTATTTTAGATATGTACGCTAGGTGAGACTAGGTATTTTAGATACGTACGCTAGGTGAGACTAGGTATTTTAGATATGTACGCTAGGTGAGACTAGGTATTTTAGATACGTACGCTAGGTGAGACTAGGTATTTTAGATATGTACGCTAGGTGAGACTAGGTATTTTAGATACGTACGCTAGGTGAGACTAGGTATTTTAGATATGTACGCTAGGTGAGACTAGGTATTTTAGATACGTACGCTAGGTGAGACT
>JAUMHH010200977.1:0-28752 GCA_032359455.1 Chlamys rubida | reverse complement strand
AATATAGCTTTGAACTCTGACAAGTTTCTATATTGCTAACACATTTTTAGAAACTTGTACTTGTTTCTAGACTACTGGCAGATTCTAAACTCCTGACAAGTGGCTTGACCTCTAACATGACCCTAGTCATCTGCCATGTGACACAATATTAGCCCTCTGGGATATTTTTACAACGCTGATTATTGCAAGCTGTCTGACACGTTGCTATACCTCTGACCTATGGGTAAACCTCTGACCTGAGACTAAATCACTGACATGATTATATACAGCTAGATCTTGAAGAAAAATAAACACCTCTGATATGTTCGATTCTTTCGAAATGTAATAAGCCCTGTAACATGCTTCTTCACTTATAGTATGATATTACACTGAAATCTGTTTAAACTTCTGGCATGTGACCAAAACGTTGGAAATGCTATAAGGATATCTGCCCTGTCGCTAATACACTAACAAGTGATTAGACCTCTTCCATGTTGATATGTCTATGACAAGTGGCTACACATATGACGTGTTGCTAAACCTCTTCTATATAGCTAGACCTGTGTCTTGTTGCTAGACCTCTCTCACGTGGCTAGACCTCTGTCATGTTCCTATACCTCTGTTATATTGATACACGCCTGGCATATAACTGGACGTCTGCCAAATACTAGTAGTAAGACCTCTTAAATGAGACATTGACTATGAATATCGCAATGTTTCATGTCTATGTCTGGTATCTAATTTAAGCCCTTGTGAACTTGAGGGTGGATATATGACCCGATTGTCATGTTCCTTGCCCTCTGCCATGTGGCTACACCTCTACCGATCGTTACATCTCTGCCATGTGGCTACACATCTGCCATGTGGCTACACATCTGCCATGTGGCTACACATCCGCCATGTGATTATAACTCTGTTATGTTCCTTTCCCTCTGCCATGTAGCTACACCCCAATCATGTGTCTAGCCCTTTGTCATGTGGCTACACCCCTGTCATTTTCCTTGCCCTCTGCCATATGGCTACACCTCTGTCATTTCCCTTGCCCTCTGCCATATGGCTACACCTCTGTCATTTCCCTGCCCTCTGACATGTGGCTACACCCCTGTCATTTATCTTGCCCTCTACCATGTGGCGACACTTCTGGTGTAGCTACACCTCAATAATGTTCCTTACCCTCTGCCATCTGGCTACACCTCTGCCATCTGGCTACAACTCTATCATGTGGCTTCACCTCTGTCATGTGGCTACACCCAAATCATGTTTTTTCTCTTTGTCTTGTGGCTACACCTCTGTCATTTCCCTTGCCCTCTGCCATGTGGCTACACTTCTGCCATGTAGCTTCACCTCAATCATGTTTCTTGCCTTCTGCCACGTTGATATATCTCTGTCATGATCCTTGTGTCTACACCTCTACCGGTTTCCTTGCCCTCTGTCATGTGGCTACATCTCTGTCATGTGGCTGCACCTCTGTCACGTTCATTGCCCTCTGCCATATGGCTACACCTCTGCCACATGGCTAAACCTCAGTCATTGTCCTTGTGCTCTGCCATGTGGCGACACCTCAGTCATGTTCCTTGCCGTCTGCCATGTAGCTAAACCACTGTCATGTAGATATACCTGGGTCATGTTGCTGCACTTCTATCATGTTCCTTGCCCTCTTCCATATGGCTACACCTCTGCCATGTAGCTTTACCTCTGCCATGTGGCTACACTTCAATCATGTTCATTGCAATCTGCAAAGTGGCTCAACCTCTGTCATGTTCTTTGCCCTCTGCCTTGTGGCTACACCTCTGACATGTTCTTTGCCCTGTGCCTTGTGGCGACATTTCTGTCATGTGGCTACAACTTATCATGTTCGTCGCCCTTTGCTATGTGGCTACACCTCTGTCATGGGGCTGCATCTCTGCCATGTGGCTACACTTCAATCATATTCTTTGAACTTTGCAAAGTGGCTCCACCTATGTCATGTGGCTACACCGCTGCTATGTGGCTACACCTCTGTCATGTTCTTTGCCCTCTGCCATGTGGCTACACATCTACCTAGGGTCTACACCTTCTGTCATGGGGCGACATCTCTGCCATGTGACTACACCTCTGTTATGGTCATTGCCCTGTGCCTTGTGGCGACATCTCTGTCATGTGGCTACAACTGATCATGTTCGTTGTCCTTTGCTATGTGACTACACCTCTGTCATGGGGATACATCTCTGCTATGTGGGTACACCTTTGTCATGTTCTTTGCCATGTGCCTTGTGGCGACATCTCTGTAATGTGCATTGCCCTCTGCCATGTGGCTATATCTCTGCAATTTGACTACTTCACTGCCATGTGTGGCCCCATCTCTGTCATGTGGCTAAACCTCTGCCATGTTGCGAAACCTTTGTCAATTTGTTTGCCCTCTGTCATGAGGCTTCACCCCTGCCATGTGGCTATACTTCCGCCATGAGGCGACACCTATGTCACGTTCATTGCCCTCTGCCATGTAGCTACACCTCTGTCATGTAGATACACATGTGCCATGTTGCTGCACCTCTGTCATGTTCCTTGTCCGCTTCCATGTGGCAACACCTCTGCCATGTAGCTTCACCTCTGCCATAAAGTTACACCTCAATCATGTGCATTGTCCGCTGTGGTAACACCTCTGTGACGATTCTTGCCCTCTGCTATGTGATTACATCTCTGCCATGTGACTACAATTCAATCATGTTCATTGCACTCTGCAAAGTGGCTACACCTCTGCCATTTGGCTACATCTCTGCCATGTTGCTACACCTCTTTCATGTTCTTTGCCCTGTGCCTTGTGGCGAGATCTCTGTCATGTGGCTACAACTTATCATATTATTTGAACTTTGCAAAGTGGCTCCATCTATGTCATCTGGCTACACCGCTGCCATGTGGCTACACATCTTTCATGTTCATTGCCCTCTGTCATGTGGATACACCTCTGTGGCGATTCTTGCCCTCTGCTATGTGGTTTCATCTCTCTCATGTGGCTACACCGCTGCAATGTGGCTACACATCTGTCAAGGGGCTACATCTCCGCCATGTGGCTACACCTCTGTCATGTTTCTGCCCTGTGCCTTGTGGCGACATCTCTGTCATGTTCATTGCCTTCTGCCATGTGGCTACACCTTTGTTATGAGGCTACACCTCAATCATGTTCATTCCCCTTTTGCCATATGGCTACACCTCTGCCATGTGGCTACATATCTGCCATGTGGCTACACCTCTGTCATTTGGCTACACCTCTGCCATGTAACTACACCTTTGTCATGTTCCTTGCCCTTTGCCATGTGGTTACACCTCTGCCATGTGGCTACATATCTGCTATGTGGCTACACCTCTGTCATGTAACTACACCTTTGTCATGTTCCTTGCACTTTGCCATGTGGCTACACCCCTTCCCTGTAGCTACACCTCTGTCATGTGGCTACACCCCTATCATGTTCCCTGCCATCTGCCATGTTGTTACACCTCTGTCAAGTGGCTAAACCTCTGCCATGTGGCTATATATCTGCAATGTGGCTACACGTCCGTCATTTGGCTACACCTCTGCCATGTAACTACACCTTTTTCATGTTCCTTGCCCTTTGCCAGGTGGCTACACCTCTACCCTGTAACTACACCTCTGTCAAGTGGCTACACCTCTATCATGTTCCCTGGCCTCTGCCATGTTGTTACACATCTGTCATGTTATTACACTTTTGTCATGTTCATTGCCCTCTGTTATGTGGCTACACCTCTTCCATGAGACTAGTCTTCTGTCATGTTCCTAGAATTATGTCATTTTCCTAGATCTCTGCCATTTTCCTAGAATGATGTCATGTTCTTAGACCTACATGTAGCAGTACCTCTGATATGTTGAATTGCCTTTAACGTATAACATTGTGTTAGACCTCTCACATGGGGTTTCGCCTTTAACATATCGCAATGTTTTATGCATATGTCTTATATTTAATTGAGACCCTTGTGACCTTGAGAGTGGGCCAATGACATTCATTTGAACAATCACGATAGTCTGATCAAATGTTATTTATTTAAATAAACTTGATGCTTTAACACTTTATCCCAGCATAGAACTTGACAAACATCATCACCATAAGTTTCTTGTTGTTTTTTAAAGGAAGTCGTCTAAATGGTTAGAACAAAAGCTGCAACTGTCATTGAAAGTGGGTGGAGGTCATTCATTTGAACAAATGGTATACGTAGCACTTCATATGTAACAATGCGTTCCTGGCCAAATATCATCACCATAAATCTCTTAGTTAATCAGAAGAATTAAGCTTAAGTGTTTAACATTGGAAGTAGGTCAACATAATCCAGTTGAAAATTATCTATATTCCTTTATCCAAACATCCTACAGGTCAGATATGATTATCCTAGGCATTTTGTTATTCAGTAAAATTCATTTTTATGTGGGTCTTTTTTTGTACATTTTGTCCCTGTGACCTTACCATTTGGTCGAGGTCCATTTTTACCATATTTCAGTCTTCCACACTAACATTTTACTGGCCGAATATCAACACCCCGAGTCTTTTCTTGTTAATTGTAAGAAAAATAATATATTATTTTAAATATTTGAATCACTGTAACCTTACCAATGAACAAACCTTATAGCCATTTCTCCCAGTTTGTTTTGGTCAAAAAGCATTACTACATGTATATGCCTATGAAGCTGCTCAAAAGTAAATGTGTGCTCCAGACAGACGGACTATGATCAGAGTCCGGGAGGACAGACCCACACCATACGTTCAACTCACCTGGCCCCTTCGGGAATTTTCAAATTAAAACATTTTTCACAGTAAGTGGTTCAAGAACATTTGCTGTCTCCCTTACATAATAAGTTGACACTTACCTCGATCAATCTTCAGTGTTCCTTCAATTAATGGTCAGATTTGTCTGGCACATATCAAAACAAAATATTTCCTGAAATGCACACGTGTAATCCATTACATGGTCCAGACTAACAACTGTTAATTTCACCTTAACAATCTAATCAAACACTTGGTTGCGCATGTGCGCTAATAATCAATCGCAGTCACATACGTAATTCAAAAGCATGCGCTGATTGAAATACTAGTAATGGAGGGGGAAGTGGTTAAATAATATATCCTAAAGGGAAAAACAATGCCGGATAAATGTTTATTACATTTTGAAGAATGGTATGTAAACGTTGTTTTGTATAAGATGTTCATACGGCTGTTAAGAATCATCTTTCATTAAAAAATACCAAAATTTCTGTAGTTACTGAACCAAAGTTTTTAGGAATTGCAGTTCAAAGGAAGGTACCGCTAATATTGGAAATTGAAATCTGCTGACACATTAGTCTCGGGTATCTTACATGAGTTAATATGCCCTGCAATACAATTAAATGTGATTTTACACTATAACAAATCCGTTCCCAGACAATAACTAATCCACCCAAAAAAATATCTCAATCGATTACGCATGCGTCAGCGAAGCGTTCCCGAAGACGACGGTATAAATGACTTGAACGCCAGGACGACAAAGCATGAACTGGGACTCCTCCTCAAACAATCTCGTCTCCTCTGTCTTATCGGAAATGTTCGAGGAGAATGAACCAACGACACAATACAACGCACGCGACATACACGGGTGAGGGATTGACCGACGTAAGGACGAGTTGCCCGCAGATCGGCGTCGCGAAATCGATTGCTCATTTTTTTGGGATGTGACGATTATTAGTGCCTTCCATGTTACGTGCGGTTTCAAATGCAGTTAGAAAGCAATAACATAAATACGTATAGCGTCCAGATTGCGGTAGGTCGGTAACACACCTTGTCTCCATCAAACATAGAGGATTCTTATACCTTATTTACAAGCATGATATGTTTAAGAGACACGACAAAATGGAGTGGGGGTGACCAAAATTCATATAGCATTGGTATTGTGTCACTGTACTGGGTACGTATCGGTACTTGATGAAGCTGAGGACAGTGCTGACGACGATCAGAACTCTATAGTAGAGATCCATTTGTCTCAACCTCAGGTGGACTTTATCTCCTAGTGAGAGGAGGGGGCGGCATCGAGTAATGCCAAACAGTCCTGGAAAACCGGATCCCGTTCCTAGGAGATCTGATAGGAGACGTTAAAAACCAAAGTGGCAAAAGTCAGGGCAGGTCGTAATGAGCCAAACTCCAACGATACAACCCTAGTGCATGTTGAAAGCTACATAATTCCAGGAGCTGACTAGAGGACTAACATTTGACCACAAGCCCGGGAGAGGTTTGGAATATTTGTGGAATCTAGGTTGTGTAGGAGCACTGTAATCTTTTAGTTTAGTTGTTTTATTTATCTGTACTCATCGAACTTGTCCGAGATATTATGGTTCTTTGTAATTGTGTGAAGTTTGTTCCAAATCCATCAAGGAATGACGCCGTTAGAGCGCTGACAAGGATTGTCTAAACATAGTAACGGTGACATTGACCTTGACCTAACAACCCTTAATTTCCTCAAGGAATGAACAGCTAGAACGCTGACAAACATTGTGTTTCGTACGTACACAGACGGACGGAGAGGAAAACTATAGCACCCCCCCCCCTCCGTCATTAATAATTAGGGGACTAATAACGTCTTTTAACGGACATCATCGCCTCATAAATAGTCAGTTTCGTATAGCGCATCATTTAAATAGTATCGCGTTAAGAATGTCGTAAATAATCAGTGTCGCAATAGTGGATGACATTTAAATAATGTCGTTTTCATAATGTCGTAAATAGGCAGTGTCGTACAACGGATATCATTTAAATAATCTCACATTGAGAATGTCGGAAATAGTCAGTGTCGTACAGCGGATGTGATTTAATTAATATCGCGTTAATAATGTCCGTAAACGTTAGTGTCGTACAGCGGATGTCATTTAAATAGTATCGCGGTGAGAATATCGTAAGCAGTCAGTGTCGTAAAGCGGATGTCATTAAAATATTTTCGCGTTAAGAATGCGATAAATAGTCAATGTCGTAGAACGGATATCATTTAAATAATCTCGCGTTAAGAATGTTGTTAATAGTAAGTGTCGTATAGAGGGTGTCATTTAAATAATCTCACATTGAGAATGTCAGAAATAGTCAGTGTCGTATAGCGGATGTCATATACATAATATCGCGTTAAGAATGTCGTAAATAGTCAGTGTCATAAAGCGGATGTCATTTAAATAATCTCAATTTGGGAAAGTCGTAAATAGCCAGTTTTGTATAGCGGATGTCATTTAAATAGTATCGCGTTAAGAATGTCGTAAATAATCAGTGTTGCATAGCGGATGACATTTAAATAATCTCGTTTTCATAATGTCGTAAATAGTCAGTGTCGTACAGCGGATGTCATTTAAAAAATCTCACTTTGAGACTGTCGTAAAAAGGCCGTGTCGTAATAGCGGATGTCATTTAAATATTCTCGCTTTAACAATGTCGTAAAAAGTCAGTGTCGTACAGCGGATGTCATTTAAATAATCTCAATTTGAGAAAGTCGTAAAAGGTCAGTGTTGTATAGCGGATGTCCTTTAAATAGTATCAAGCTATGAATGTCGTAAATAGTCAGTGTCGTATAGCGGGTGTCATTTAAATAATCGTACATTGAGAATGTCGGAAATAGTCAGTGTCGTATAGCGGATGTCATTTAAATAATCTCACATTGAGAATGTCGGAAATAGTCAGTGTCGTACTGCGGATGTCATTTAAAAAATCTCACATTGAGAATGTCGGAAATAGTCAGTGTTGTATAGCGGATGTCATTTTGATAGTATCAAGCTAAGAATGTCGTAAATAGTCAGTGTCGTATAGCGGATGTCATTTAAGAAATATCACTTTGAGACTGTCGTAAAAAGTCGGTGTCGTATAGCGGATGTCATTTAAATATTCTCGCTTTAACAATGTCGTAAATAATCGGTGTAGTACAGCGGATGTCATTTAAATAATCCCACTTTAAGAATATCGTAAATAGTCAGTATCGTAAAGCAGACGTCATTTAAATAGTATCGCCTTACAAATTTGATAAATAGTCAGTGTCGTAGAGCGGATGTCATTTTAATAGTCTCGCGTTACGAATGTGATAAATAGTCAGTGTCATATAGCGGATGTTATTTTTATAGTCTCGCGTTACGAATTTGGTAAATAGTCAGTGTCGTAGAGCGGATGTTATTGTTATAGTCTCGCATTAAGAATGTGATAAATAGTCAGTGTCGTATAGCGGATGTCATTTAAATAACCTCGCGTAAATATATCAGGATATCACCTGATTTAATTGTTAATGCTAACGGACATCGCATACTTGTAACAGAATATCTTTTCTCGCAAAATAAAATTGTGTTACAAATGTCATTTAACTTAATATCACTATCGTATGAAATGTCATCTACCGTTAAACATATCAAAATCAACATTAGTCTTGTAGTAAAGAGTTCCTATTGAAAATATCATCAGCTAATGACAATGGTACTTCGAAAATTTTCTCAGCACTACATAGAGAACGACTCCTGTTACAGGTGTGGTTTGATGACAGAACATCAATAACGAATAAAACGAATATCGCGATACCGGTCTTATATGACGTATATTTAAGCAATAAACTGCTCTTAGAAGTGATCAATTAAATAGCTTACCTCTCAATTCAGATATTTTTAAAAATGTCAAACCATTGAAGTGAACAGGGCTAACTCTGGCGTTTTTAAAGTTTGTATCGCCTTAAAATAAATAAGTCGTGAAGTTGTCCATCATGCAGAAAAATATTAGTTTGGCTTTCTTTTGTTTGTTTGTCTACGATAGAAAACTGTGTTTTTTGTGTTTTTCTAAATGATAATTTCATGTCAATGAAACTACACAACAGCTGTGCTGGCTACCGATCATGGTGAAATGGACAGTTTGAGTATGGAAATCATTACGAAAAATTTATTTTCGTTGTAACTGTTCTTTGAGTTTTTTGCTCCCATATTCCCGTATTTGTTCCGTGTTCATATTACTTTATTCATATAGCTAGTGTTAACAATATTTATTATTAAGCAGGTAACAAATTGACATAAGTGTCACGACACTTCTTTTTGTTTTAAACCAAATCTCAGAAATAAATCAATGTAAAATGCACAAGTTGATTCTGAATTGAATTGTTCAATATACCTGATAGTCGTTTTGACATTTTCGTGCTCAGAATCAGTGAAATTATGCTCAAAATAAGCTATCTAGTGCAGCTATAGAGACGGAAGTACGGATGAACAGACGGACGGAAACATTGATTCTTGCATATCCTTTGACTTCATAGTAGAGTTGTAGATTATAATCGTTGAAGCTCGATGTCTTGTTTGACAGCAATAGAACTGATACCGGCAAATGGCATTCTCAGCAAATCGTGTCGGACTTTGTAATTTCTAGCAGTCGTCGAAACGTAAAGCACTAAAGTGAATGATCGCAATGCACGGTAAACGTATCAGGAACATCAATTAAGGTTGAAAAATATGCGAACTAACGACTGACAAATGCATTGGTGATAGCGATCAAACATATGACTGTTTGACGTGCCACGGTGAAAGAGATCAAATGTATACCCTACTAAAATGTAATTAAAACAGGTAGCCAACATCTTCCTGTTACATACATAAATGATACTGGTTATTGCTATGATACACATATGATGTTTATCATAACATCTGTTTAATGGACTGGAGCGAACCTAAATATATGCAACCCGCCTTGTTCCTTTCATAACGTGCTCACCACAACATATTGGCCAGAAATACGGCGATGTAATTAAAACAGGTATCCATCATCTTCCTGTTACATACATACATGATGGTTATATTAATGTATAACTTTATATGCACGAACTGTAACACAAAAGACATGGTTATTGCTATGATACACATATTATGTTTATCATAACATCTGTTTAATGGACTGGAGCGAACCTAAATTTATTCAACCCGCCTTGTTTCTCTATTTCTCTCATAACGTGCTAACCACAACATATTGGCCAGAAATATGGCGACGGGGTGTGAACCGATACATTTTGAAAAACTGTGCATTGGTATCTCCTGTATCTAATTGGAAAGAAAGAAGGTAAAAACAAAACTGAAACATATTTCGAAATTATTCATTTTATTGAAAAAGGATGGATGAAATTATTATCCAAAGGCCAAGATTTTGCTCTCCCACAGTTCGTGTCTTAGATCAGCTCAATTTGTCCCAAAAATCGGAAAACCTCAAGTAACCAAGCATTGGTAATTGGTTCTCCATCTGAAAGTTAAATAATGATGGACTTTTAAGAGCAAGTTTCAGATTGGTGAGTTCTTTCTGAAGAAAAAAATGCTATGAAAAATTATATTCACCATATTGAAAGTAGAATAGATAACCAAAAACCTCTTATCATTGGTGATGAAGGTATATCTGATATACGAAGTCAAGTGAACCACAGCTCCCTTTTTCATAGTTCAAACATAAATGAAAACCACACAGTATCAAGGCTCACACATAGACATACAAACCCAAATGTTCACAGAAATTTGGGGAAATCTTACACAAAACTAAAACCCCAAACATATGATGGAAATGAAGAGTTTGAAGAGTATATCTCCCAATTTGAAATCATTGCAGATATCATTAATTAGGACTACTGGGTGAACTCTCTGTATTTAGCAGGTTGTCTTAGTGGAACTGCTAGAGCCGTTCTCACATAGTTAAGTCCTTTTGAATTTTTTTTATCTGGTTAACATTTTAAACATCAGGTATGGGTCTATTGAACACTCTGAACTGTTTCGGACACGACTCCAAACTAAAACAAGAGGCAGAGGTTAAAATCAGTCAGATTTAGTACAATCCATTCGTAAATGAACTAGACAAGCTTACCCCACTGCAGAGTCCTCACTAATGAAAAGTTTGGCACTAGATCATTTCATTTATTCTATCCCAGATCCAGATATTAGACTGATAATAAGGGAACTAGGACCTACAAATATCAATAAAGCAGAAACCTAGGCTGTAAGGCTTCAAGCATACAGGTTAGCTGACAAGCAAAGGGTAAACTATGTTCATGGTAATCAAAGGCCAGTCTGCCAAGCACAAACTCAGGCTCCACAATTCATTAAAATTGATGGAGAACAAATACATGTTGGTTCATTAACAGGAAGTATTCACAATCTTGAAAGACGGAGAATGGAAACTAATTACAAAGTCTGTCATGGGGAGATACTCAATGGCAGGGTAAAATCCCAGAGGCCACATTATCAAAAGAAACGAGGTGGTCAGAATAAAAAAGATAAAAAAGCCTGTCTAGTCAGTCTCAAGGACATCAATTCCAGAGACAAGGGAGACAACGTTAAAATTATTCCCAAACACAAACTCAAGCACTAATCAGTCCACTGGTCAAAATAGTCAGGAACACTTTTAACGGCTGAGTCAGAAGTCAGTGTCATCCCAGGAAAGACCCAAATATATCACAATAGACAGTATAGGTAATACTAAAGACGGGTTGTATGTTCCTATTAATATTGGAACATGTAGATTACCTTTACTTGTAGGCACTGGTACATCAGTCACCATTCTAAGTAAAGAGCACATTGAAAAGCTAGACCCTGATAAAAATATAGCAATACAACCAATATCATTGTACATGATAACTGTGAGAGAGGAACAGAAAGCAACTCTTGGAAAATGTTGTTTAGATATTGATCTAAGTTGTCAAATGTTGAGACATGAATTTCTCATTGGAGACATAAAATTGAATATAATATTATGTCTTGATTCCGTGAGCATACCTACATTCAGTAGGTATTATTTTGAAGGAGAGGAACGTTCAGTGTTTACGATTTCAAAATGAAATTGAACCTGCGTATAGCAGAGTTGCTATAGATGAGGATATATTATTACCTCCAAATTGTGAAACTATTATTTTGGGGAAGATTATTAGCCAACATTAGACATAATATGGCAATTGCGGAATCAATTCCGCTATGGTTATGAAAGACCAGGTGTCGGTAGCAAAAGCTGCTGAAGGCCCTAGTTTGGGGAAAGAGACATTTAGAATCCTAAATATGAAAGAGGAAAACAGTAAATTATACCGAAACAACTCTGTTGTTGCTACACTAGATGTGGTAAGCTAAGTTACTAAAATAGTAAAAATGGAAAAAGTACTCTCAAAACTTTCCTTGAAAAAATGTATGGTCTTCACAAGGCTTCGTGATGCAAACCTGAAAATGAGTAAAGGAGGGAAGCCGATAGTGCTATATGGACCTATGAATTAGGTAGGAATAACGGGATAAACGACTTTTGAATAAATAATCAATATCTGTTTATCTAATACAGCGAATAGGGGTAATATTAACAATATAATATCCGTTCATAGAAAGGAATTACTTCTACCCCACAGCAATCTTATGTCTAATCGAGCATGATATTATGTAAACATGCATACATGAGTACGTACACATGAATACATGTATATGTACCGTGAGGGGCGATGATAAGTCTGAAGCGGTACGCAGTTTTTAGACTGTACAAAGCCTAAACGATGGACGAAAACTAGGATAGGAATTCAATATTAGTACCGCTATAAACTGTCTAATACAATCCATTTGGCATAAAACCCTACAAGGTTAGCGCGGGTAAAGGAGGGAAGCCGAAAATGCTATTTGAACCTATTAGTTAGGTAGGAATAACGGGATAAACGAATTTTGAATAAATAATCAATATCTGTTTATCTGACTCCGCCAATAAAGTTAATATCAATAATAAACAATAAATTAAAATACTCAAACCAATTTTATAAATCAAACAACACAGCGATCTTGTATATAATCGAGCATAATACATACATAATGTAGATACATATACGAGCACATACACATAAATACAAACACCCACCCGGAAAGTATTCCCCAACCGCCATCCCATGCCCCCTCCCCCTAAAACCATCCCCAGCCCATCCCCGGTCCATACAACTATCACTCGACATAGTCCATACATCTATCGTCACAACTCTTTGGTACCCTTCACTTCTGTCCATCCCCAGCCCCTTCCCTTTCCCCACCCACGTAATAACTCGTAACAATTATATCCTCCAATTATTGTATTTGTTCCTTTACTAATATTCACACTATACACCACAAATCATAAAATGTCGTAACGATCAGTAGAACACATGATGAGGTTTATAAGAAAGAGGACATTGATAAAGAACAGTCAGCTTTTGTTTTAGTGACGAATGATGAGGAGCGGATTGCATGAACGGACAACACAAAACAGCACCTGCATGACTCTAACCACTAACCACTAACACACAGTCCGTCGGATGGGATTACAAATGGTGGCCCGTGTGAGAACTGTCCAATCTCGCACGGAAAAGGTCCCTCTGAGTTTTTCAAAAAAGAGTAGTCAACACAGAAGATAGTGTTAGATTTATTTTCGGCCGTTAGAACTAGGTTCTCCTTATAAGACATATCAATCAAATTTAAAGAGTAGTCAGGAGCTGGCGTAGTTCTCGGCTGTTCAGTACCTTACTTCCGGTCCATGCTTGGTGCTGCTATACGACTAGTGATAGGTTAAGGCACACATTAGGCCTAGGAGCCGTCTTACAAAAAATACATTTATACATTAAATACATATAGGATAGACGGCTCCTTCTCTTTCCTGTCTCCCTGTTCTATTCCTCCACCCCATTCTTTATCCCTTCTACTCATTTCCTGTCTTTTCTTCGTCTGCGGGATAACCGAACTACTCGGTAGTGAAGCGGACGTAAAACCAATCAAATAATCAATCAATCAGCAGTAACCGACTCATTTCTCTGGCCGACATCGAGCAGTGTAGACGGGTACTGCCTTACAAACCAGATCCACACGTGAGAAATGTCGTCAATACTACAAAAGCGATGGGTAGTCATTTCACATGTTTTGGGTGTTATTCACGATCCAAGGGAAGCAACTAGAGTTTAGGATAAGATGTAACTAATTCTATTGAGATTTCTGACTACATGCACCAGACTTCTCTCAAATACCGTCAAAAGTGTTTACATTGCGGTACTAATCATCACATTATATTGTAAATATTAATATCCAGTCTTCAATATTAAATGAACTGAGTATTTGTATTCAAGTGTTTGTCAACTTCTTTTAACTTCCAAGATACTTGAAAGAAGCGGAAAAAACCCCAAGAAAAACGACGTCGGGGTGGAAAACGTTACAAAGGTATGCGTTTTCGAATCAGTTTTCGGGATTTTGCTGCAAGTTAAATCATAGTAAAGCCTCTTCCAGTCTTAACAGACTTAATAACCTCATTTAGATTATTACTAAATTAGCAATAATAAGTTAAGCCGACTAGAATCAGAGCCTGATTCATAATGGTAGTCCTTTGTTTATATCGAACACAATTTATAACTCACTTTATGACTGAATATCCGTTTTACTCCTCATTAAAATCCAACAACTTACATTGACACATTTTCATCACACACGGGCTGGAACCCTAGTCGAACATGTTAGTCTAGAGCAAACTATGTTTACCCACTCTTTCATTGAACACCTGTTTTATTAACAAGCAAATATATTTGTGAGATCGCACAACTTGACATGATGTGCGGTAGGATAACGATTATAACTTGCGCATGTGTGCGCGCTAGATGGATGAGCAATGTGCGATAGCAAACGTGGTTGTTGTTATATTAAGAAATGAAGTTAAAACAACTATGATTGCGTTTTCAACTCGAATATTTATTTTTTAGTTTGTTACAAAATTGAAGCTAAATTTATAAGCTTTTCTTCTGTCATTTTCTATTTCTAATTCAGAAATCGTGTTTTCAGAGGATTTTTAACGGCCTTGATCGACACAATCGCAACGCCAACGGTCCCATATACGTATACAGGTAACCCTAGCCGCATGGTACATGGGCCGTAATTTTATCATCCGGGGCACTTACATAACTCGTTAATCCTAGCACAGGCCAGGCAAACCTCTTGTTCGTTCATCAAAATGTTATTTCGCTGGTTTGTTTCATGACCAGGAATTCAGGCTCCATTCTTGACAGTTTTACGGTCGCTGTAATATGTACTGCCATGCCAGTCTTCCGTATTTTTTAACACGTGTTTACCACGCCCCGGGGGGAAATCCTCATATGTTTCATATTACTTGAGTTTAAATAGATGTATACGGCTGCGTGCAGAGCTCTGCATCACAATGTTAGAATTGTTCAATCTTGAATAAAATTTATAATATATTAAATTGTTACATCTAATCCTTTTTACTTGTTTTTACGCGTTGTGTCCAATGCTATTTATTCGTAATCTTTTTATTTGATAATGCATCTGTCGTTTAATAAGTATTTTTAGAAAGAAATGCATGTTAGATTGTAATGAAAGGTTTGAAGAGAAATGGTAATCCATTTCCTGTGAGGGTCCGTAAGACCAATACGTTAATACTGAGCAGATAAAAAGCCATTTGTGTCTGCATATCTTATTCACGACGAATCATTGTCAGTCACAGCAGATTGCTGAATGGTGATGTAAATTTCCGTTGTTTCTTCCGGTTGCCGTAAGATATCGTAAGATATTTAAACAAAAATAAGCTTTGGGAAATTTGAATTAACATAATTGAATAACAACAATCATTACACGCCTGCACGTTATGACGGTGAATTTTATTAAAAAAAAAAATTGACATTTTAAATTTGTGCAACTTAAAATTAATGAGATGAAGATAAAAAGATTTAATCACGTACGTTGTTATTTGTCATCAATTCGACAAAGTATTGGGAAACAACCCCTGGTATATTCGAAGAAAAGTTAGTCAATCCCATTAATATACCTATCAATAAACACAGGAAACATATAAATAACATCAACGTGGACACATTTGCTGGAGAAATACTGTGAGGAAAAGCGGAGACTTTCAAGATAACAAATGATAAAACGTCAAAACTTTCACAAATGGAAATTAATGTTTTAAATTAAAATCTGTTAAGAGTTTAAGTTTTCACCTTAAAAATGGAAACTTGAACGAGAATAAGAACCGTAAAAATTGAACCTTCCGTGAACTTGCCACAGAAGGGGAAACTACTGTAAAGTGGAAACTGACATGTGCGAAATAAAAACCATTGAAATGGAAACTTTCACTGTTTACATCAGCTGTTTTTAAAGTGAAGGGTCTTTCGCAAATGGAAATGAATAACGCAAAAATGTAAACTGTCCCGCATTGTTATGAATAACTGATAAGCTGAAATATTCACGAAAAATAAATTGTAACTGTAATGTGGTCATATGTAGCAGTGAACATGTTTTGTTTTTGTTTGTTTGACCTTTCCTCACGTGACAATGTACAACTTTGACCTTTTCTTACATGACAAGGTGTAACTTCAATGTGGACCGTAACCTTATACATTTGTAGCAGCTGTAATTGATTCTAGCCCGGTATGGTACAATAGATATGATTTTAACAGTAAATTATATATTTCAGCTAAGAGGGGTAACTGTTATACTGGGTTGTATAGTTTCCCTTCCCTTTTTGTGATGTTTTTTTTTTTTATATATATTTCGAACAACTTGGACATAAACTTTCACTTTTTTCTTAACTTTTAGTACCACCGCTGAATATTTATGGTATACTATAAGCAATACGTTAAAGACAATGATCATGATAAAAAAAAAAAAAAAAAAATCGAAGTTCTTATATACTGCAATATCACATCCTAGTTCGTAGGTTGTCTCAAAGCGGTTCACAAATTATTATGCGTGGTTATAGGGCCTTTGCAACTAGTCAATATATATCTCAACTCTCTGGGGAGCATACAGCTGGTGCTGCTATTTCGGCGCTCACAGCTAGCATTCAACAATTCGAGCACTGTCCTACCACGTACTCATCTACAGCTGAGTAGACTAGAACAAGCGGATTAAAGTATCTTGCTTAAAGACATAACACAGTCCCGTTACGTGACTTGAACCCGCAACCCTTCGGTCACGAGCCCGGCGTCCTACCACTAGACTACCGTGCCTCCATATCAACGTACTACACTTTAAAATGGTTCTTTCTTTCATTTGTTGTTGGGTTTTTTCTTGAAGTTTTTCTTTCTACATATTAAAATGAATACTGTTACATGGCGCTTACATTTATTTCTTTAAAGAATATTTGAATGTTCAACACTTCGTAGGTGGGGAAAAGAATTCAGCTGCTGTATTCCAACGTTTGTTATCGCAGGCAAGTATTATGGAACCCCTGGAAAATCTTCCGTGCTCCCTGATTTTTAATTATGAAAGAGACCAAAATGCTGCTTCCTTGATGCCTAAATTGTTCTCCCCTCCCTTTAAGTCCTTATTCTTGTAAGGACGCTTACCAAAGATTGCATTTTTTCAAGACGGATGATCTTCAGTATGTGTGATTTCTGTTTCTTTTATTATGATATATAGAAGAAGCGTCGTAATTTAGTCATGTGTTGTTTTCACAGAGGGAAAGTGAGGGGAAGCATGTTGAGGAATTATTAGAACAGCAATCTGGTGTGTCCGGCTTATACTATCTCTTATGAACGTGAATGATTTTTGTTTTTACAAAGAATGACATTAATTTTCAAAAACCACCCACCTGAACAATTATATCCAATGTAAAATATGTTAACTGTTACTCCCGCTCCAAGAAATCCCAACATTCCGTTTCCAACGACGATAAGTGTGACGATATAAACGTGATCACATCCAGACATAGATATAAACGGTAAACATAGTGCTGCAGGTAGTAGACCTACAAATAGCAAAACTGGGAATATATTAGCAGTCATAAGAGTATACAGTACCTTACATTCCTGTTTACAAGTGATGGTATCTTCCATAAACACGGGTAAACATAAACGTGTTGTGTTCCATGTTCAGAGTTACACAAAAGAACAAATAAGCGAGTCAAGCATACAGTAAGAAGGTGATGTATTTGTAAAAATGATTATTTAAACTTACACTCTTGTTGGCCCGGATGTAAGCGCGCGGATGGTCTTATTGTGGGAGGAAACAGGAGGACCCGGAGAAAACCCACGTGGTCGGGCAGGTGACCCCATAGCTTTTTACGTCCGATCGGGAACCGAACCCTGGCCGCCTTGGTGAAAGGCGAGTGCGCTATCCACTGACCACCGATCACCCAATATATACCCAACATATTCCACTTTCCCCCTGGAAATGGACTACCTAGGACACTTTATATACAAAATAAAGATATATTTAATTTTCTCATTTAGCATCATCATGTAAAAACTGTCAAATTGTCTCAATTTTTGTACCATTGTAAATGATCTAATTTGATAATAGATCCTTCTTGAAATACGGTAGCAGGGAGGGATAAGGGTTATTATGTAAATTGGGATTAACTACACTGAATTTGATTATATTGAATACGATTCATCAGTTTCGAAATATGGATGTATAAAATGCTTTATTCATATCTACAACCAATCAGGTACCAATACGATACAGTGTGTATATACTCTCTATCGATAGGCGAAACGTCTCATATTGGAGCAAGAAATAAAGTGTACAGTCTCGTCATATCGTTGCACATGATAACAATACAAACAGATCACTCAACCATAGCTTGGTAGAGGGACCATTCGGTCTTAATACATTGCAACTGTTGTAACTAAGCAAATATTTGATACAAACTTAAGTTGAATACGTTTATAAATGTTTGAGTTTGTTGAAACCTCCACAGTGTATAACCGTTAATTGAAATTTTACACTCACTATCGTGATAACCCCGCAGTCTCAAAGATCGTTTAAATTCTAATGAATGAAAAGTGTTAGGGAAACAAGTGCTTATTATTGTGAAATGCATAAGCCTTCATAAGAGATATATATGCAGTATGACGTGTTTCGACAACAATGAAGTACTAGATTCAATAAACGCCAATATATGATATCATCCTGGACTTTATATTTCTCAATCCGGGTTCATCCGATATACATATGACAGTAATCGAATATTTATCATAACAATATTTATATTGTTAAAATTTGAATGTGTAAGAGTGGAGAAATGGATATAGCAGCTGCTTATCACTAAGACGGCCTGGGTTCGAAATCCCAGTCGCCAATACACGGGTACTCCGATTTCCTCTAAAATCAACCCCCCTCCCCTGCACACAACTACTCGGGCAAATGAGAGTGACTAATGTAATTTGCTTGATATAACTTCTTTCACAATTGTTGTTAAGTAAAGAAAATTTGATTCATAACGATTGTAATGATAGTTAAGCATACCTAAAGAGTGGAACAGTTTACGCACAGTCGAGAGGTACTGTTTGCTCCGCAGGAAATCCGCCTGGACAATCGCCAATACACGTATAGTATATTTAGAATCTGGCTCGCTCTGTTCAATCATCCCCAACAAAAAGGAATTCCTTTGGTTTGTTGGTCTTATCTCAGTTGAATATTATTTCTGGAGTTAAATTTACATATGTGTACTTTGCCATTAACTCTAAAAAGTAAATTGGTCCTCTTCATTAACTCCTGTAGAAGTTCTTTGGGAAATATTAAAAGACTTAGCCTAAGATATAATTATATACCATTAAATACGAACACATATTAATTTTAAGTAAGCAAGACCCTGAGATAAAAACCATGAACAGGTTATTTCGCCAAAAATGTTTTTTTATCTTAATGTTTTAATAGATGACTTACGTTAGTAATATCAAACTTTTGTATTTTATTCATATAAGTAGGTAGTGTCGTATATGTGATGTAGCTTCCCCAGGCCTGCATGAAGCTCGTCACAATTATTGCCCACATTGCTGATGAGGTCAGAATTGCTATCCAGGGTGTCAGGAGGTTCTGAAAATAGAAGCAAAAATTATATTTGTAAATATTAAATACGAAATATCCTACCAAAGGAAACCACGATTTAACTCATTGATTTTTTAAATTAAGCATGATTTGTGAGGGTTAAAGTACATTTATTTGGCCATGCAACTTTACTAAAGACAATTTGAGGTATTCTTCAAAACGAATATGGAAGAATACCTATAAGTCAATGAGTTGAATAATTCTTCGAAATTAAGTAAATAAAAATATCTCCGTGGTCGTTTGAAATTCAGTTAAAAGAATAAACAAAAAACTATTTAGCTAAAAGAATGAACAAAAAATGTATTCTAATAATCTAAACAAAAGTAATTAGATAAGGATGTCAATATTGTTCCTGTACATTGAACCAGTAAAGCCTACAAGAGGAATATAGAGAAAAAACGATAGACATGGTTTGGGTTCGTGTATGTATTTTTAAAAAAGGAATCAGAAGTATAACAATACATCACCAGCACACACGCAGACATATACACATAGGGCGATATTAGTCAGGTGGCATAGGACAAGTAGTTAGCGCCTAATAAGGCAGCTCCTGCGAATTCCTCTAAAATTGTATTGATTAATGTATATGCTAATTGTATAAATTGTATATATATGTTCTGTAAAACGCTTTGAAGTGGCTTCCTCTAGCTAGATAGGGCGCCATATCAAATGTTGTATTATATTATAACTTGATTCACATGGGTACACGTTATTTCACAAAAGGGTTTAACAGAGGGATAACAAAGCAATCATCGTAGAGGTCATTCTACTCAAGGAAAACAAAGAGAAATCAATACAACAAACCTGGTAGGCATCGTTGCACTAAAGGCAATATCAGGTTACTTTTCTACCAAAAATAACAGAGAACATTGCTTGTAAGTGAGACTGTCTAATTCTACGGAAACTGATATAGTTAAACTTTCAATGAGATACAAAAGAGTATTTTTTCATTTCAGAATATTTTATTGTACTGATCTGATGTACACAAGGAATTGGGCAACATGCTTATCCTATATAAGCCCTCTTCTTACAAAACATAACAGTATATACATATCATATAAATGTTACTTTTACAGAGGCTTCTTTAAGTATTAAAATAAGAGATTATTTGTGCTTTGAATTTGATTTGACAATACATATTTCAAATATCGCAATTGTTGTAAGAGAGATTATTTTACAAAGCTATTTGAGAATCTAATAAAAGTTTGGGTATTGAGTGGAATAGCATCATTCATCGCTGACAGAGAGTTAAGTAATATTAGTCTTTGGTTAGTATAACAAGGACAGTGTAGGAAAAAAATATCACGATCTTCGAAGGGGGAATCACATATACAAAAGAGTATTCTCCTAACGTATGTGATATCTTAATACAGGTTCAGTTCAGAATAAAATCTCTTCAAATTGAAATTTTAAAAGTATTCTCCTAAAACATGTAGTTTCGTTTGAGAGGTTGTCGCAAGCGCAGGTTTTACATATTTGACATATATTGCAATATGTTAAATCAATAATATCAAAACCCGCGCGAATTACATCCGCTATACAGTAAACATAATTAAGGTAGTTAACGTTTCCTTCCCGACTATTATGACAAGTAAAGATATGTGATATATTAACGATTTCTTTCGAAGTGACTTTTCAATGTTGGATTAAACCGTCAACGCAACAATAGTCTACCGAAACTGCTGTTTATTTCGAATAACAACGCAAATTACACCAACTAATTTTCTTTATATTTACAGTATTTCCATTTTAAATCTATTTAATAGATATCTCCAAATGTTTATTCAGTGAAAAATATCACCTTAATGAGTATTTCAGCAACTGAACTATAAAAACATTGTAATTTTTAAGCTGGAAATAACTTATATGAATGTAAACTTTTCACCAATACTTTCCTAACATTAAACAAATAGATTTTCTGTAATGAAAATTAATTCCGTTCTGTAAATGTTATTTCAAAGGCAGGGACAATCTGGGGGTTCGTTGTTTATGAGGTACTTGTGAATATATTATCTTTTTTTATAAAGATGTCTATTTTCATTTCTGTATCAATACGAGCTATTAGTACATGTATAAACCACGGTTCACCAATTTACAAAGCATGCATAATTATTGTAATTGTTACCGTTGCTCTCTTTACAGATGCTGAGCTTTCTATGTACAATTTCTCCACTGCTGAAATCCGGATATGATCAGACGGTGTTTCGAATATTAGAAAGTGCCAAAGTATGAACCATATCACAGCCGCTCCACCTAAACAACAAAAGAAGTGTCGCCAAAATGGGGGGAAATAAGATATTCAAGACACATGTAACATTGTAATCTTCAATGTCAATATATACCCCAAGTAATGAAGGAATAAAGAATACAAACACTTAATTATAAATAATCATTCATAATGATATCTAAAATTCATGAATAAAGGTTCAACTCAAATTTTTCCTACTTCATACACACATAGTATAGGGGAATGCTGATGTTACCAGAACTTGCAATGATGGGAAGAGTGGTTCGCTCCATTTCTCGGGTCCATTTCCCTTGCATTGCTGAAATAGCTGGAAAAGTCATCCCCTAAAATATAAAACAAGAAAATAAATTCTCAAAAAGTTTTTTTTTTAATATATATTTCCAAATATATTCTTATTTAGCCCAATAGTTTGATCCCTGTGGACGTACTTAAATCTTGTGAGATTTTAATTTAGGATTGAATCCTGTTTTGCTGTGGTTTTTGGGGTAATGAGACAAATTTTATGAACTGCGCAGGAGTTCATATTGAAAAATAACAAATTGTAAACAATATATTAATATAACTACTTCCCGCGTTCCGCGGAATAACAGTGTAATCAGGTTGATAACATGCTCATGTATTCATACGCCAACTCAAAAGTGAATTAAAAAACATAAGGTATATTGAGTCCAAGTTCAGTAGAAATGTAAATATTTCAAATATACGATATATCTACGCAAATAGTTGTCCAACATAAATATATGTTGGTGCATCATGAACATGCATCATCAAATGAACACAAAATATTGATTTTGTCCTTTATTTTATTCTTTTTCTCAATGTTGCAATTTTATTTTCGTTTATTTAGAAAACGATTTCATGGAATCATTTTAAATATCTTCTTTTAAATTTAGAATGTTATAAGGCTTCAGGACTACTGTGATTTAAACAAGAATACATTTCTTATAAATATTATAAAAAATTATAATTATTTATCACACTAACAACTGCTAATCCTTCAAGAACCCTGGTGATACTAAATGCCCACGTGCCTACCCTGGCAACAACAGGAGTTACCAAGGTGAGAATGGCAGTGACCAACACACCGTATCCGAAAATACGCTTCCCTCCAAACTTTGTAGCCAAGTATCCTCCCGGTATTTGTGTTGCCAGGTAACCGTAGAAAAAGGAGCTGGGAATAAGTCCCTGTGTACGCTCATCTCAATCAAATTCTACAGCCTAGACAAGGCAGCTTGGGTTTGATACCCCGATTGGACGTGAAAAGGTTTTGGGTCACCTGCCTGTCTACATGGGATTTTTTCTGGATACTCCGGTTTCCTCCCAAATTAAGACCCCCGCGCGCTAACATCCTGGCCAACAAGAGAGATTAATATTGGTTGAAATAACTCGTTTCATAATTATTGTAAATATTAATAAAGTTTATAATTATAAAATCTGTGGACACTGTCTTTATATAATTTAAGTGTTACGATGACCCAAAATTAAAACAAACCTATATTAGAAGTTATCAACACACCATTTGATTCCAAATAAACAAGATTAAACGCGCATTTAAAAACAACATAACTTTCATCATCTTAATATAACGATAACTCCGTAAGACATGTACAGGTTTATTATCACCACCTTTGGTACGTAGACCTTATCAGTTCAGTTATTCATGGTAACTGTATGCCTTACTTGAAATGAATTCAGAATGACAACATTTGAAACAACATTTCTGATTGGTTAAAAATATATAAAAACAATGTACATGTTTTTTTTTTTTTTCGTGGTGTTTAGCTCCGGTCCTGGACACACATCGTTATTTGAGTAATTTTTGTCGGACTTGGTATCTGTGTAATTTGTCATGGCAGCTATGGCAAAGCTGAGGTTAAAGCGAAGGGCATATAGATGGAAATATCCGATAAATGATAGGATCGTGAATGTGTGTCGGGCGCTGGTATCTGTGTAATTTGCCATGGCAACTATGGCAAAGCTGAGGTTAAAGCGAAGGGCATATAGATGGAAATATCCGATAAATGACAGGATCGTGAATGTGTGTCGGGCGCCATATCCTGTAATTAATGTAAAACATATACATAGCGCGAAAAGCCGTTCTTTGCATTATATATATATAGATATATGCAAACATGAAATAATCGTACTCCTTATTCCAAACGAACCCATAGCATTTTTCAATATGTTCATTCTTAGACTATTTAACCAAGAACATGTTTCTGAGAAAAAAAGAACAACTTAAAATTAGAACAAAATTATCAATAACGCTTGTCATAACTATTGGTTTCCATCATTCTATAACAGTATACTTATAACAATTAATATTTTAATTTGTACTGTGATTGCAGTATCGAATCGGTTTTTCACCGTCTTTACATTCCTTGATGTCGCTTGCTGCTGAGTTGTTTTATGCAATTTATTTGTATATTTTACGTTTGAGCAATATTTTATAACTAATCTCAAACCAAGTTTGAGGTAAAATCGAAGACAGTATCGTGGAAATAGTTTTAATACATAGTTTTCAACAACATGTTTCTTTTTCAATTCGTTAAATAGGTATTTCAGTTACGGATAATTTTAACAAATTAAACATTATAACGGAATTATTTGAATCTATATAAACCTTAAAGCAGTCTAACACAGATATCTTGGATGCTTTGGAGCGGCTACCTGTCTCAAGTTTCTCTTTTATATGCTAGTGAAAATATTTTTATAAGCTCAAACTTAAATGGCTGCAAACGCATTTAACTTAAAAAAAATGAACCGATAATATAAACTAGTTATAGTCAAATAAGGTAGTAGTGCCACAAAACTGAAAAACATTTTCATTTGAAAAAAAGGGTTCCTAGTTTAAGTTATATGCAATATTAAAAAAAAATCCAAATATTGACATTTATATTAATGCTGAATGGAGTGTTTTACCCACCGGTAAAATATCTCAAGTATAACAAAGCAATCCATAGTCCCCCACCGGTAATGATTTCTATTTAACAACCGGTACACTTATGTCAGGATGTAACTGCTGTTCAAAGCATAGGTCACAGTGAGGTCATAGTGACCTACTTTTTGCACTCGCCGTCCCAATATGTCCTTGTACACCTAATCTGGTTACTCCAGCAGGTTAAATAGTACAGAAGATATGCCATGCACAAACATTTTCTAAAGTAAAGGTCAAAGGTCAAGTCATAGGTCACAGTGATCCAATTATTGCACTCTGTACTCCACCATCCCAAGATGTCCTTGTACACCAAACCTAGTTACTCGAAGTGAAATAGTATAGAAGATATGCCCTAGACTAACTACTTCGAAAGTTAAGGTCAAGCGTCCCGTCATAGGTTACAGTGACCTAATTTTGCACTCTGAACTCCGCCAATGTGAAACAGTAAAGAAGATGCTCCGGACTAACTTTTTTTCAAAAGTAAAGGTCAAAAGTCAATTTATAGGTCACAGTGACAAAATTCTTGCATTCTGCACTCCGTCATCCCAAGATGTCCTTCTACACCAAATCTGGTTACTGCAGGTGCAAAAAAGGATAGAAGATATACCCCGGAAAAACTACTAAATAGTTAAGGTCAAAGGATAGGACACAATGAGGTCATAGTGACCTTTGTCTTTCACTGTGCACTCCGCCATCCCAAGATGTCCTTGTTCTGGTTACGCCAGGTGGAATAGTATAGAAGATATGCCCCAGACAAACCTCTTGGAAGGAAGAAGGACGAATGGATTGACGGACGGAGTACAACCCTATAGTCCCAACGGACACCCGTGAAGGGCTAATCATATTTCTTTTGAATGTTCATAATGGTAAACTATCTCTAGTATAATAATACTATGTTTGAATGTTCACAATGGTATATTATCGCTTACAGCAAAGTAATATTAACTGAACGTGATACTACAGCATGAATCTGCAGGGTTAGTAAAATATTAAATTTACTTCTGACTACGATGTCTGAAGTTACACCGTCAGACTCTGTTCGCTAACGGTACATATAAAATACTACTGATTGTTGTGATAGACAATAAGATTGTTTGATATGCTGATCGATAACAATAGAGTGTCATTGTTACTGATGCTGCGATAGACCATAAGACTATTTAATATGCTGATCGTTAACATTACAATAACAATGCAACTGATTGTTGTGATGGATCATCAGTCTGTTTAATGTTTACTGTCTATTTCATGGGCGGATTAGTCGAGTGGTTAACTCTTCGGCCTTCCACGCAGGCGGCCGGGATTCGATCCTAGAGGTCGTCGTACGCATGAATATTCAGAGAAAGTGTTTTTCTCCTGCCCACACAACGCCAACAACCCAGGAGGAGTATACATTGGTCTGGGTTGGATGCTGCGGTATCTGTGCTGTAGCATTCAAGTGAGGTGGCACTATACATGATGCCGTTGGAAGCACGGTCCCACTACAAACAGAACACATTACATATCCAGGACACACGCAGACATTTACACATAGGGGGATATTAGCCAGGTGCCATAGGACTAGTAGTTAGCTCTTGAAAAGGCAGCTCCATCTAATTCCTCAAAAATTGTTTTGATTAATGTATATGCTAATTGTATTAACTGTATATCTATGTGCTGTAAAGCGCTTTAGAGTGGCGTATATAAGCTAGATAGGGCGCTATACCGAATGCTGTATAATATTATTATTTAATATACTGATACGTTCTGGGAAGATTTATGATATCATGCGGGCCTCACGTCATGTTATGATACACAGTAATATTGATAACCGTCGGTTATAACAATTCTTTTTGTTGGATTGACGTCGTATTCACCGACTACCAGTAATGACTAATGCTTTATAATCTCTGGACAAGTAGCTTTAATAGGTTATTGAAGGTGGTGAGGGGGTAGCTTTGGCAGTGTAATACACAACTAGAATCACCAGAAAAACACGGGCAATACACCAATGGAAATCGTAATCCATGTTCAGCAAAATTATTGTTCGATAGGCTATTGGGAGATACATAGCATACACATATTATATACTAGTTAAAGGTACCGTCCTATCAAGCGTGTTAACGATCCCCTTATCACTGCCAAAAGCTGTAATTTCGCATAGGAAATGGAATAAAAATAACATTGATAAAAAAATACAATCACCAATAATGTTCTGAGTAACAACAAACAGCGAGGCTAGACCAGGTTGGAACCTCGCAGATATGGATAGGGTCGGAATATGGCCCATTCCATGTTAATATCCTAACCGAACATCTGACAAAGGACTGTAATAATGACAATTTCGGGCGGTTTTCTATTCCCCAGTTTGAGTAAGAGTAACTGTACCTCTCCTTTTGCAATAATAAAGATTAAGTTATCGTTTTCAACCAAAATATATCTTCTATTTGATTGAAGATAAGATTGATATTTGTTCACCTGTATGATTCATGTTAAAAATATTCCAAGAATCATGGTACCACGTTAACCCTGACATTTACTTTCAAGAACAAAAGAAATTCAATTTCATCTTTCTGTGTGATTTCTGTCGGCTCACAATTATCTGAAACAAACTGTTTTCCATATCTTATAACAATCCTTTATGTTGGATTGACGTCGTATTTCCCCGACTACCAGTAATGACTAATGCTTTATAATTGTTACACCTAATTATTTTTCTTTATGTGCAAATTGTTACATGCTAGATAGGAGAAATGCTTTATCAATGGTGCGGAATGTTACATGGTAGATAGGACTGATGCTATATTATCGGTACACATAATTATCTTTCCTTTATATGCGAAATGGTATATGCTAGTTAGGACTAATGCTATATTATTGCTCGACACAATTATCTTTTCTTTATATGCGAAATGTTATATGCTAGATAGGACTTATGCTATATAATTGCTATGACTAAGTTTGTTGGCTTAATAAATAAATGTATTTGCTTTTAATCTAGTTATATTCACTTGATATGTCTAAATATTTCTTCCACAAGCTTATGAAAGAAGAGTGTTCGATAATATTAAAATATTATTGAGTTGTTATTTCTGTATAGACCTGTGGTTTGATTTGAGGCCTGCTATATTACTCTGATGCCAAGCTAAACACCAATATATCAAACAAAGGATCACAAACTAGGCCAGTACAGAACTAACCAATCAATAATAAATTAAATACTTAACTCTTTTACAACAAAACAGAAATCAAGACAAAAAAACCAGATCATAGAAAACATTTTAAAACATGCAAAACATATTAATGATCCTCCAGTTTCTCGCTCTGTTCACGTTTCTATCAACATTGCTATTCGAGAGTCACTCTCAGAAAATAAATAGTTTGCTTCTTTAATCATTACATGTTTCTACAGAAAAAGTAAAACTGGTTTACCACTTCAAAAAGCACATTACTGCCTGTCACACTGAGCTATTGTTCTGCCTGTTGCTGGGTACCTGTGCGACACTGACTTCCTTGGTGGATGGCCCTCCGTTTTCTACATATTTGGTATTGACATTTTGTAATAATGGAAATTCTCGTGTGTCGATGTGTTCGAGATGTGACTTTTTAAACTGGTCCTGGCGCGAACAAATTCCAACAAAAAATTGTTCGGAGTTCTATGCAATAACATTACCAAAAAACAGCACCTGTATCATATCAACATGAACAAATCAAAAATATATCGTTAAGTTATAGAAAAATTACTGATTGGTGATGATTTTCAAATGCATTGTATTTCGTGTTGAAGTCATACATGACATATTAAGT
>JAUMHH010200966.1:0-13389 GCA_032359455.1 Chlamys rubida | reverse complement strand
TGTTGTCACTATGGTAAAAACACTGGATACCTATATAACTGTACTGTTGTCACTATGGTAAAAACACTGGATACCTATATAACTGTACTGTTGTCACTATGGTAAAAACACTGGATACCTATATAACTGTACTGTTGTCACTATGGTAAAAACACTGGATACCTATATAACTGTACTGTTGTCACTATGGTAAAAACACTGGATACCTACATAACTGTTCTGTTGTCAATATGGACAAATACAATCTGCTCAAATATTTTTTTCAGCATGAAGACCACCTCAAAATATCAATTCAAGAATGTTTTGTAAAATATCTATCACAAACTGTATAGGACTAGTAGGTATATCCATAAGATTTGTGACATACAGAAAAAGGTAACATGCACTTCTTAGTGAAGAAAAAATATCTCACAACTTACGTACTAGCACTAGAATTATAGCCACAAGAAATGTGGGAGTTTTATGATCTTTTCGATAGTAGCCAATGTGGATTGGTACTCTGAATTAACTGTCATAGGTGAAAATACAGTCAGGTGGACGAAACCTGTTGATTACGGATTTACATGTACTCTAGAAAGTAAAGTTCAACCTTTTTTTTCTCTGTATTTTCCTGTTTGTGCCTCAGAAATAAAAGCATGCAGCTTGAATAAGACATTACACATTTAATCCTTTTTTTCTACACATCTCAACACACAATAAAATACAGCAGGATACTTTTAGCTAGGACTATTTATTAATCCCTATGTAACTTTAGTAGACTCTACCATGCATTGATCTAGATTAGTCCATTATGGTCTACAGTGGTGAAAGGGATAAAAGTGCCTTAGTACCCTGCATGTAACATTTACGGGGTAATTTGAGGCAGAACCCTATTATATGACTTAAACTGATGGATATATTGCATTAAAGCTCTGGGAAAAAGTTGATATTTTCAAAACATTCTATATTTCTATGACGTTTTTATTAATGTGTATCAGGAAATCACTGCAAGACTATAAAAAATACGCTTAACATGAAATCCAATCAATTACAGACTTCTATATTTCGTTTTTCACCGGGGGAGCATGCCCTCAGACCCAGGAGGGTTCTTTACCTGTGGCACAATGAGAGCTTCAGATATCACCTATGTTTACCCTTTAACAAAGTGAAACGGTTTGTTACGCACATGCACTATACAAAACATTGTCACGCCTATTATGATCACATCCCAGGACATCAACCTTTACAAGGAAACTGCTTTTTATCTGAAATAAAACAAACACATTCATATCTTTCTTCCCCCACAGGTAATTAATTTATGAGAATCTTTAAAAACATACACCTGTACATACAGCGCAAGTCAAGTCTCCTAATATACCTGGTAAGTTTATACTTAAATCTACATACATGACGTAGGTCACATAGTACAGGCCTAGTCTGTAGCAGCTGGGGCTGCAGGAATTTAGCTGAAAACCACTACCTATCTTTAAACTTTTTTGTTAATATTCCTTTTTTTTTTAAGTGGTCCTCCCCGTTAAACATTATTTTTGTGGGTGGACGGTGGTGGGAGAGCGGAGCAGATGTACCCAAGTGAAAAAGAGGCACAAATCATTTTATGTACTGGTGCATATTTTGTTTAATGACCGGATGTCACCGGGACCAAAGTATTTGGCCAGTTAACACAGAGCTCCGATTTATACAGGGTCTGCATGTCATTTTTTGAAAATACAAAAATATAGTGTTTTGCATATGATCTGTATGCAAGTGTTTTTCATAAACAACAGAGAAATGAATCAATTCGATGTTTAATTATTTACAAAATATACAGTATATAATACAAATGAAAGGTGAACAATTTAGCGGCGGTATGAATCAAGTTTATTTTGGAAAAAGTCTGTCATTGATCTTTGACAATTTTGTCTTCTGTCATTGTTTTTAGATACGCAATAGGTTCTAAATAGCGGTCAACTTTTTTTTACCGCAAAAGCAAACATCTCAGTCAGATTGTAGCCGGCCGAGAGAAGTTTCAGGACCGAAATAAACAGGTTGTTTCTACATGGATTACTATGTCAACTTTTGGGAAACAATGCCGGTTTTCGGAATGGACAGGGTCCGGTTTATATATGGAATATGCCTGGACTACAAATCACAGCCGGTTTAGACAGGAATCCAGATTAGACAGGGGCCAGTTTAGACAGGTTATACTGTATACACAATTCCCCCCAAAAAAAATATTAAACAAATCAATGCTTTATAATACAACCAAATTATTTTGAGTGATATCAAATTTATATTAATTTATGGAATATGTCAAAAACAGAAAAATATAAAACCACAACACAAGTGCACCCATAAATTATTTATTTTATTGCCTTTATTTGGTAACATTTCCGTCAATGAACTTATTAAGTCAGACACATTTGTACTTTTAAAATTCCAAGGTTGGAATAGTTCATTATGAAATTTCAGGGGTGAATGAGTTAATGAGCATGGTGTATCATGAATCAGAGTAAGTCTGGTAATGTGGCCACGTGTGACTTTTACCCTAATCAACCATCCCGTCATCGTTTGTACCGACACAGACAGTAGACAGTTTTACGCACAAATCATGTTACTCTAACCATTCAATCCTTTAATGCTGTAACAATGACAGTTGACCATACAACAGATTAGAATTAATGAGCAATAAATACCAAAATGTACTTTTTTTAAACTCACCAAAACCAGCTCAAAAAAATATCTGGCAGTAAATTACTAATAGAGTTACAACTTTAACATAATATCATGAATGTTAGCACCATAGCTTCAATTTTCAAAAGCTTAATTATTTTTAAAAAAAATTGTAAAAACTTTAAACTGTAAATTCCTTCATAAAAATGTTAATGGGACAATAACCCTATGAAACCTCAATAATCCTTCACACGAATGCTATGGAAACTCAATTCTTTCAAGAGAACCCTGTTAAAACTCAATAATCCTGTCATAAAACCTCTGTAAAAGATCAACTCTATCACAAGAACCTTAGTTAAAACAGCTCAATTTTGTCACAAATACCCTTTTGTTGACAAACTCAGGTCTGTCCTAGAGACCCTATAAAAGCTTTTGTCACAGCAACCCTTGAAAAGCTCCATTTTACCAGTTTGGTTAGGTTTGGTTTGTTTGTGATTTATGTCCTACTAACAGCTAAGGTAACTTAAGGATGAGTCAAGATTTTGGTGGTGGAGGAAAATCAGAGCACCCGGAGACAAACCACGGACCTACGGTCGGAACCTGGCGACTGCCCCACCTAGGCCTCAAATCGGTGTTCCAGAGGTGGAGGGCTAGTGACAGACACCTCAACCACTTGGCCACTGCAGCCCTTTAAACCACAGTAACCCCAAAAAGTCTAAAAGTTTTACCACAGTCACCCAAAAAACATAAATTCCGTTTGTCACAAGAGCCCTTCAATTGTCATAATAACCCACCCTGTAAAAGCTTATTTATGTCACAATAACCCTCTAAATGCTAACTCCATCACAACAATACTTTAACCAATAGACTGTAACTAATTCAATTTTCTCACCAATGACACAATCCCCATTTTTTATGTAAAACATTGAATTATTACATTAAACCTGAATTATTATTACACAAGAGACTAAGTCAGAAAGAGAAAGTAATTATTGTCTGAAAACAGCAGTTTAACACAGTTGATATCACCAATTCATCTTTACAAAACTGAAAGTCTAACTTTCACCTCTCTGAGACTCAGCTTATAATGTTAAGACGATAAAAGAACAAAGATTTTAGGTAAATCAATCAGGCGCTTATAACAAAGTCACCCGCCAGACATTTTAATCATCAGTACATGAATCTATAATTAATATTTAAACATAGGTAGAAGATCCAAAATATCAGCGGAAGAGATCAAAGCTAACAGTACTTTGATTATATGGTAATAATATTTCAATCAGCTCAAATGGACAGCCTGTATCAACTCAAGCAAACTAGCTAATGGCCCATTTCAGAAGATCAAATTGGTGATTACAGTACACTAAACCCAATTTCATCTCTGAACTTAAAGAAACGTCCCAGGTAATTCATTTAATGCTAACAATTGTTACTGAATGTGGTCTCGTTAATGTATATAATTTACATATTGTAAAACAATGCTTACTTCCGAGAAAGCATTCTGATGTCCCTCTAGATTTGTAGCTATACACTTCTAAATGTGTACCTGTCCTTCTAAATGTGTACCTGTCCCTCTAAATGTGTACCTGTCCCTCTAAATGTGTACCTGTCACTCTAAATGTGTACATACCCCTCTAAATGTGTACCTACCCCTCTAAATGTGTACCTACACCTCTAAATGTGTACCTGTCACTCTAAATGTGTACCTGTCCCTCTAAATGTGTACATGTCCCTTTAAAAGTGTACCTACCCCTCTAAATGTGTACCTGTCCCTCTAAATGTGTACCTACCCCTCTAAATGTGTACCTGTCACTCTAAATGTGTACCTGTCCCTCTAAATGTATACCTACACCTCTATATGTGTACCTGTCCCTCTAAATGTGTACCTACCCCTCTAAATGTGTACCTGTCCCTCTAAATGTGTACCTACCCCTCTAAATCTGTACCTGTCACTCTAAATGTGTACCTACACCTCTATATGTGTACCTGTCACTCTAAATGTGTACCTGTCCCTCTAAATGTGTACCTGTCCCTCTAAATGTGTACCTGCCCCTCTAAATGTGTACCTGACCCCTCTAAATGTGTACCTGACCCCTCTAAATGTGTACCTGCCCCTCTAAAATGTGTATCAACACCTTCTTAATGTGTATACCTGTCCCTTTAAATCTATATCAGCACCCTCTTAAGGTGTGTCTATCCCTCTAACTTTGTATTAACACCCTCTCAATGTACCTACTGTATTTGTAGCCTAAATCCTGTATTCTGTAAAAAGCCCTAAATGAAATATCATTTGTGAGCCTTTTTAATTATAACCAGACATTGGTTTATTATAGTATAAATACAGTACTCGATCCTTTCAATGTTTATCTAACTCCTCTAAATTTGATCTAGCCTTCTAGCTTCTCCTTTAAATAGGCACCAATCCCCTCTAAATGTGTACCTTATGCACAAGGCCTTTGAATGAATTCTAATATTTTTCTTTGAAATTTCCAAATTCAATTAATTTGCTTTAACTTGGCCTAATCTTCAAGTTAAATGGCAAAGCAACTGATGTCTACTAAGTCTAATGACAAATTGATGTATCAGACCGTAAAATAAATACAAAACGTACTAATATGTCCTTGTGTATGAAATAGTCGTACAAGACTTACTGTCTTTAATGCTACAAACCCAGTTTGATCTGATTATGAGAATTATATACACCTACTATCATCTATAATTTGAAAAAGTTCACAAAGTCATCCCTCTTTTGAACAGGATAGCAGACCTGGACAAGAATATATTTCATATTAATTATTCATTTTTTTGAGATTTTTTTTTTTTAATTTAATTTCAATTGATCCTGTACATCTGTACTATAAGCTATGAATTAAAGCCCAGATTGTTTGTTATTTATAAAGAATTTCATAAGGAAAATGGTGGTCTAATAGAAATGTACAAGTTTAAATGTCATATATATGAACCACATAATAGGTAATATTTGTAGGTTTTTGTTGATTTTTTTACTGTATGGGTGTGGCCCATCACTCCATATTGTTATATATACGTTCATGTATGTTTTATGTTACATTTCATCCAAATTTCAACAGTAAGGAGAGGGTCAATTTTTTATAAAATAAGTAAGACATGTAGCATTTAAAGATCACATACTGGTATGTAAATTTCCTGTAGATGTTCTAGTAAAAAAATGTTCATCTAGAATATTCATCAACAAGAACTGGATTAGAGGTTTAGGGATATTATCAGTACATAAAGTTTGTAATATTCCTTAAATAAATTCCAATTTATGTTCAACCTGCATGGTACATGTAGTATGAAATATATACCTGGTATGTGTACCAACATATGTAACCACGCCTTAGTACTAGTATTCTTGTCGACATGCGGTACACCTACCCATTTCCGAGATCAGACGTGGAGACAAACCTTCACATCTCGGAACATAATTAGGCTTGTTACCAGGTAAACTTAGAGTAAATACGACACTATTTAGACTGGTTTTGTTTGGCCAATTATGGCATCTCTTACATTACATAAACAGGCACAAACTATTCAAATTAAATATATATTATTAAATATTATTTCATATTTAAGCAATAAAGTCTTTATATACATAGTTTTTTTTGTTAAATTTTAGAAACAGTATGTAAATTTGGCTTTGGAATATCTCCACAGACCCCAACAATGTAAGCTGGTTTGTTTACAATCATGACCTACATAGGTTCTGAGGCATGGCCAGGATGACTCACCCGCTAAAAATACAACATTGCCTCATGCTTTGGAAAATCCCATACACTGTTCTCCTAGAGCAGATCAGGTGATATTGTTGAACTGGGGCCAAATCGATACCATGTGATCATGTGGCCTTACAAAGTACTACGCCAATGTCACCCTAATGTTTGTAAATACAGAATGATAATATGATCACATTGACATTGTCAATAATACCCAGTATCAATTGCCTGTATTAGATATAATATACTACAGCATACATGTTTTAATTCCTCGTATTGTACGGATACCAGGTATTTTTCCATCGGTATTAAATTGTTATTAGTCATATGATAATATCATCAAACGTATATATATTTACACCTTCCTGGTTCAAATCAAAAGTGATAATTCATTTCGGAGACCTAAAGTTTATTATTATCTACACCAGTGATACTATACATTTAAAATTAATACAATTGGCTGTATACCATGTGTTTGTCAGCTTATAATTCTGATCTTTCGGATATATTTTCGTTCGTTCAGTCATAGGTAGACCTCGCGATTATCTTTTATGTATATAAAACATAATCGCGAGGTCTACCTATGGTTCAGTCAATGGACACATCATCCTTCGAAGAATGAAACTATGCATCTTGCCATTCTTGGTACCTATAGTTTTTCATTTTCAAGCTAAATATTCTAATCATGTATTAATATATGAGAATATAAGCAGACATGTATCCACATACCTGAAAATATTGTATTTTATTTTATCTTTCAAAAGAACTTTCTTCTTATACTTGGAATGGCTATACGTGTATATTGACCCGAGCTGTATCTACTTTAGGCCTATTTTTTCTGTTGGTTTCTAGAAACGTCTATACTACATCAGTAGCTAGTAGAGAGACCTTACTAATATTAGCTAGGTCTACTGAGTAAAGTTATATTATGTTATCCAGTTTTAAACGAGGGTCATTTTTTTGGTAAAGAAATATAAACAACAAGTACTGTCATAATCTTGTAACATCGAACAAAAATAGCCTATCCTTCCAACCTAAGTGACAGCTCATCGGTAAATCGGAATTCCCCTTTCTGACAACGTGGCGTTTGCGCCAAAACTTGGAATCGTTTCAAGCACGTGTGTATAATGCGCATCATTTCCGATACTGCATCGCTGACAAAGTTAGGTTAACAGTGAGTATCCCAGTTGTAAAACTCTTTCACTTCAAAACAATTACCTAAATCATACGTTTCAATTTAGAATGGTAGTTCGCTTTTTCTTTGTGGACCGCTGACCCAGTCAGAACAGCTTTGTTCCATATATGGATATACTACTACGCAATATTTACTACGTCACCAAAACGTCCAATTTTAGCAGGTGCTTGCATCCCATAATATTTGTCGTAACCATTATCAACAAATAATAGCCAATCGTTGAGCGCAAATATTTATTCGTGTTTACCGGATTTTGTCATGCCTGCAAGGGATGAATCCGAGGAGTCCGAGTGAGAATTGATAAATTCAGCGATGATCGCATATGCAGCCAATCAAAATCGTTTCCAGTGATGTCATTTTATTTTTAGGCTGGTGAGTCATTCTGTATAAATACGAGACGAGAGGCAGTTGGAAGCCATACCACATTTTGCCAGCGAAAGAAAAGTTTTGAAAGGGGCGCTGAAATAAGAACATTCAGGAGTGAGTCATATTTTTCTGCACATGGCCGTCGTGAAGTATTAGTCATCGATTGACAGTTTGGGAAATATAAATACTGCTGTGAATCAAGGTTTTTAAACAACTTTGATTTTTTGTGAAACAAACTTTCAAAACAACGGACTAGCGAACAATGGAAACACATGATACAACCTTCTATCACGATCACGGAATAAGCGGCGTGAAGATGGAGAACCAAGTAGTAAGTCAACTTAAACGAAAAATGACTCTAGATTTTGATATCAGTTCGGGACCGAAATCAAAACAAGTGAAAATGGGGAATTTATTACAATCGCCTGACTTGAACATGTTGAAATTGGCGTCTCCAGAATTGGAGAAAATGATCATTCAAGCTAATGGCATGGTGACAACCACACCCACACCAACTCAGTTTCTTTTCCCCAAATACGTGACAGATGAGCAGGAGGCATACGCCCGGGGGTTTGTGGAGGCTTTGGCCCAACTTCATGGTACGAACCCCGAGGATGAAAACGATTTTGATCACGACGACGATTTGTCTGGGTCCGAATCTGATACTTCGTCATTGTCATCGGTCAGTAAGGGTACATATGCCCTACCCACAACGTCCACACTGACCTCCCTGAGTACTACCACCACCCTTCCCGGGGGTATCGTGCAAATCAATCACAAACCTGGCTCCCAGGCATCTGGAGGGATCAACAACAGGTTCAGAACCAAGGAGGAATCGCAGATAGTCCCAAGTTTTGGATCTTCACCACCTCTCTCCCCAATTAACATGGAGAGCCAGGAGAGAATTAAATTGGAGCGAAAACGTGCTAGAAACAGGGTGGCAGCTAGAAAGTGTCGTACGCGGAAACTTGAGAGAATTTCTCGGTTGGAAGATAGGGTATCAGACTTGAAAGGACAAAATACAGATTTGGCTACAACAGCCACATCTCTCAGGGACCAAGTGTGTAAACTGAAGCAGCAAATCATTGAACATGTCAGCAGTGGTTGTCAAATTATGATGACAAACTCTCTCAACTTCTAAACATGTGCCTTTCCAGTGTGTGAACTGACAATTTGAATGTGTTCGAAAAAATTCATTTGAAGATGATATGTACATTTAAAAGTTTTTATTCTGATAACACATGGAATTCATTTCTGTAGCAATACAGGAGGTTTATTTAAATTTTATATTTTATTCAGAAAAAAACCTTTGATTTGAACATATTAATCTAGGACAGAATTTTGCCAGTGCCAAGTGTGTAAAACATGAATGTGATGCAGGTCAATATCGTTTGCATGGTCTCGAAAAAGTCACTGTTTCAATTTAACCAAAACTTCTTCCAAGAAGGTAGAATCTTTCTTTCTCTTGTATAAAAAAAATAAATATAAACATTTGATTAATTTACAAGTCAAGATAACATGATTTTAAATCATGATTGTTCCTTCACATTCTTGTCGAAATGCAATTAAGTGCTCAATAATGTTACTGGGGATGGGTTGGGATATTACGTTTGGAGAAGTGACGGAGGTTAATATTACAGATAACTGTTTCCAAGTTTTAACTGCAAATTGTGATATTGTTCCATTATCAGTTTTACGCCTCATTACATATATATCAGTCTTGTAAATAACACATTTATTATTTTGTTCATTGGTATTGTGTGGATCGCAATAGATTTACATCACGATATCCGTATCATTGTATTATGAAATCATTATCATATTATTACAAAGATTCACTCAAATCAAATTTCAATGCTTTGTATGTTATTTTGCATAATTTAAAACTTTTATATGAAATTAAATGTTGATATTTTTGCAGATATTAACTTGTTTGTGTTTTCTAAAGCTATGGTGTATAGTGTAACCTCAATAATCATCCTAAAGCTATGGTGTATAGTGTAACCTCAATAATCATCTATCACAGTGTACTGTGTACTTGGAATCTGAAATATCGGATAAAAAAAGTCATTCAAACTTTTATTTTATTTCTAATTGGTGATTAATGAGGTTACAACACTCAGTATAAAGGATAATGATGAAGACTCTGGAGACATAATGACCGCATATTGTGGTACTAACTTGTAATTGCTACATAGAGAAATTACAGTGACTTCGGCTGATTGACAATACAATACTGAAGATCAGACCTGTGACTTTCTGATAAATTGACTTAAAGACACCATCTTTCTATATGGTACAGACAGACTCCATTCTGAAGAGCTGGAAACTAATTTTCCATGACCCTGTATTTAAAGTAGAGCTATATCTACAATTGATGGAAGTCTACCAAGTAATGCCACGCTATTTTCACACTCTTCAATAATCAGTGTTTTGGAATGTACCTGAATTACTATAAAATTCTATAATTGGCATTGGATTTCATCAACGTTTTGATATATTTATAATATATACATATATAATGCCAAGTAACTACTGGATTGTATATCTGAAAGGCTGTTGAGCAAAAATGGTGTATCAAGTGAGTCTGACTATTACCATTACTGGCCATGGTCAGCTGTCAAAGTTACGGTTAAACATTTTAATTGATATATTTGTGATGCAAAGATTACGATTGATCACAATTCTGTAGTCCAGGTATAACAGCTGTCTGTACGATTTAGGTGGTTTCCAGATATTCCATGATGACGTGGTCCTATAAATAGTTTGGGATTCCCCTATGTGCAGCACCGTTCCTGGAAGTGTTTGCAATGGAAATGTGAAGATCTATTTAAACACCGACACCGACCCAGTTAGCTACTTTCACTTTTATTTGTAAACTTTGTTGTAACGTTACAAGTTTGCGACTTTCTTCAAACACATGTATATATACACTGCAGGGGATATAGGGTCGTATACAGCCCGAGGTGAAGATTCTGTGTATCTCTAGGTTCAGACCGAGTTCACGTGTAATTTACACAGACATTTACATGGACATAGGTTGACAGTCTATGAAAATACTTCTAGACAAGAAGCTACGATTATTCTTCCATTGGAGTCGGTCACGTGTTGGAAAGTAATCAAATGTCCATGAACCCCCTTCTGTAAAATAACACGAAAAATAACGTAAAATGTGGATGTGCCTAACAGTTTTACGAAATTAAAATTTAAACGTCTCTGAATAAAGGTAACTGAATTGCACACCTTAGAATACTAAATAGGTAGCAGTGTAAAATTGTAATTTACATTGAAACATAGATCTTATAAGTCTCCGAAAAGAGTCGATTCTTTCAGTTATGTAAATTATAATGGTAATTGCATTCATGAATTTGCATTTTATTCACCTGAATTGATTATCAACTTTCACGATTGAGTACCTGAATTTGACAGCTTAATATTATAAAAAAAAGTAAATATTGTATCGTGCATAAACAGTTAATGTATTAGCGACATGCACTTGATTGCCTTACATATATAATTTAAATTATTTACACAAGAAATGCCTCCAGACCGCAATCGTGTTGACTAATGACATAAATAGTGTTGATTGATTTAACGATGCATGTCGTTTGATTAGTCGATCAATCACTGACAGACGACTTGCTTGACATGCCGATTTTCTATGCTATATGGAGTTCGGACATCGAGTGCAAAAGATTGTTTACATATATGTCGGTTTACTGGCATGTGGGGAGTGTATAGTGGGAAGTTGGGGGATGTTGACGGAGGATATTCTTGGATTACCATATATATATATGTACATGTACATCAAACGTTTATTTGCTGACGTTACCTACGTCACACCTGTATCTGGTCAGATGTACGTCACAGCGTGTCCGGAGGGGACACCTTCTACTGACTTCCTGGTCAGATATTCCCACAGTTAGCCGGTTGTTTTGATTCCGCCGTTTCTTCTTTCTTCAGAAGACAAGTTACACATGGATCCAATTATAATAACGTGTTAGTTTTTTTAAAAATAAAACACGATTTCATATTTCAATTAAGGATGATGACAACTTACAATATTTTGATTTCAATCTGAAGTCTCACTGCTTGTATAGTACTTCCGACACGACTGATTTTTTGTAGTATGTTAGACTGGTTGTTTGCATTTACTGTTCATTTGTTTATTAAAATTGTTTGCTCAAGTTTGTGAAACTGAAACATGTGACGTGATAATGATCTACAGCTTTATTATATATATATATGAATTTATTATAACAGCCATACCGTTAATGATTGAATAACATTATTTGTGCATGTCTTTACTTTCACTCGCTTTGATATATTTCCGTGTGCAACCTGTACATTTACTTATAAATATAAACTAAAACTTAATATATATATTCATATACGATCCAAGTTTTCTAAATAAATACTAAACACCTACTTTTGCTAAACCTATAAGTACGACGAATGACAAAATTTATGCGATTTTTTTTTTACTTTTTAATCGACTTACTTGTATTTTTGATACATAAGTTTACCTTGTTAAGCAAATTTTATAGGAAATATAAAAGTCATCTATTAAGCAGACGATTGTAATCAAAGAACCTCTGACTCGTTTGCATTCCATTTTAGTTTATGAAACAAACTTTATTATTACATGTGATGAATACTGTTTAATACAGCCCGACAACCATATATATTTGTGTCAATGCCGATCTGTGGTACACAACTGGCTGTACCTAGTACCGTAAGTTTTGATAAGTGGCTAAATGTTACATGAAACTTCAAAAAACTATACGTACAATTATGAAATGTTTACCCATAACCTACAAAATACGACCGTGTTACCCATTTCTGAATCTTCAACTAGAATTTATTGAAGTGTGAATAAATGGCGTTCTCTCTTCTTACATTTAATATGTCTTGGAATAGTTTAACTTTCGGTAAATATTTCATCATAGTGTATGTGCGCAGCAGACTTTCATTATGGTCACATGATATCACGCGATAGCCTTACCGGAACTGTCTAAGTTCCAATAGTTCTATTAATAGTTTTGATGTAAACAGCGCGTGGTCAATGTCTACGCATGTAGTAGGAGGCTTATCTATTTAATATATCATAACATGAAAATGGCACATATACCTGGTTTAGTTATGTTTATGATATGACATTAGACAATGATTTACATCAAATTATACAGGATCCTGACGCACTGTACAGTAATTACCAACTTGAAATTAAAATCAAGCAAAATATAAAAAAGAAATATGAGATAAGATTCTTTAATAAACTAAAAAAAAATTAAACGAGGGTAATAATATAATGTATAAAGACTTATAGATGGAGTATGTCCCTGAAAATACCTTAACATTAACAGTCGTAATTTAAGGAAAATGTTTACTTCATTTCGTTTATGTGAACACAAGCTGGAGCTAGCCATGGGGCGTCTCAAAAGT